>CAJNDV010024448.1:30479-47594 GCA_905221635.1 Symbiodinium sp. CCMP2456
TACTCCTACTCCTACTCCTACTCCTCCTCCTCCTCCTACTCCTCCTACTCCTACTCCTACTCCTACTCCTCCTACTACTACTACTACTGCTACTACTACTACTACTACTACTACTACTGCTACTACTGCTGCTGCTACTACTACTACTACTACTACTACTACTACTACGACTACGACTACGTGCGACTGCGGCTGCGACTGCGGCTGCGACTGCGGCTGCGACTGCCACTACAGTACTGCTACTACTACTTCTCCTTCCATACAACTTGTCGTCATGCTGCGCTCATAGACGCTGATTGGGAGTCCACCTCCGCCGAGTCTGCCTCTGCAGAAGCTGCCTCGAGCGCAGGTCTTAGCATGGCTTATTCAGGGCCGTAGAAACGTTTCAGGGGGTCTTGGCCTAATAGGTTGGATACTGGGGCTTCGCAGGTCTTAAGGATGGGATAGGATGGGTGGGTCTTGTAGCTGATGTCTTTGAAGCTGCACCGTTCTAGATTCTAGGATATTGTCCCCTGACTCCTCAAAACTATTCGCATCTAGGTCCCTGCTGCCTTGTAACAATTAGAAAAATGAGTGTTCGGGGCACGGACTGTCGACCGGGCTGAGTTGGTGAGTTCGCCAAGTTTCGCTCTGGACTCTCGCGCTCGGACACTCCAGGCGAAGCTGTTCAGGTTTCGACTCTCACACTCTCACAAGGCCGGCAAGGCGCCGCGTGGTTCTGTCTCCGCTGCAGAGAGCGACCACTACGCTGAGACGACAACAACAACAACACAAAGCCAGTAAGATTAGCCAAAATTTCGACATGAAACAAGGTGCGGTAGCCATCCCTCTCGTCACTACTGGTTCCACTGAGACGTTGCTCATCTGTTTCAAAATGCTTCTCACGCACTACTGAGAACAACAAGAAACTACTTGCACTTCATCACAAGGAGAGTCAGGGCCGCTAATAGGTAATGTCAACTGAACAAAGTAGAGACTACATGGACCGAAGATAGTGATGCTTTTGCTGGAGTCGGGTGTGTGAAACTTTGCAACCTACAATCTGTTCAGGTTTAGGATTTGGCTTAGGGTTCAGGAAGCATGATTTTTAAAGGGCTACCAGCTCATTTTGGACTCTCGCAACTCGGACTCTGCACATGAGCTCAGTTCAGGGCTTTTCTGCACAAGCTGGGTATGCAGGTGTGCAGATGAGCGTGTGCCTACAGAGGAAAGTCTTTTCAGTGCCACCTACTCTTGTATCTCTTGTGTATTCTTGGGTCTATGTACTCCCGAGCGCTTGCATGTCATATCTTACTCTAAATATTGACCTTACACATGATGTAAAATCCTGGCCCCAGGCTTCAGTTCCGGCCTCACTGGGAGTCACGATGTGGCGCGGCCTCACATTCGGCCCGGCAGCCTCGTGCAAAGAAGCAAAAAACTCAAAATCCCAAAACCTTCAATCTCAGCACGGTTATCAGTTCAAGGCAAAGATCGGCCTGCTGCTTGCGGTTTTGGTTGCACATGCCTGTGTACCTCTTTCAAACTTTAGGCCCACTGGACAGCATGAAGGAATCATGGCCTCCTCGAAAGAACGAGATCCAGCTTCTAGTTCGCGAAGGTCCTGCAGCCGGGGCTTCAACATGCTGTGCTTGATGCGTCGTTTCACATGCCGCGACTCACGCTAGTGCACTTCAGCACATGCAACGTGCGCTCAATTGCCCGATGAAAGTCCAGGCAGCATGCGCGAATGCTCTGCCAGCCTTCTGTGACGACCTTTCGTTGTGTTCGTTGTTCTGGACCACTTCCTGCGATCAGGCATCACATCAACCTAGCTTCGAAGCCCTCATTAAGCCCCGAAGCCACTCAGTCGAATGGGCCCTTCTCGAGCCTTGGCAAAACCTTCCGACGACTGGCAGACAGCTTCAAAGGGTGTGCTGCTTTGGCCAGTAGCGGCCATGAGATCCTGAGTTCAGCTTCCAACTACTTGATTGTGTTTGCTGCGTTGAGAACTCCGATCTTGTGTCAAGTTGACTACCACGATTACACCAAGGCAAGGTGAACCCAACAACAGCGTGGGAGCCGCCTGCAAAGCTTGAATTGAGGGATGTCAGATTCCGAGTATCACAGAACGGCTCATGCTGAACCCCGCAGTATTTTTCCCGCAGCTCTTTTTCCCTGAACCCCACAGTTTAGGGTTTCGGCTCTCACACTCGCCCTGCAGGTTTTGAGTTTCCCCCATGCGTGTTGGATCTCGGGCTTACTACCACTGGAATTGAAACTATTGCTCCTTCATTCCGGGCAATTTTATTGCAACATGTAACATGAGTGCTGTGTGTTTGCTTGCTTGCTTTTGTTTTGCCTCCTGTCCCGCGGTAGCTCACCACAACTGATGTGGGAACTACTGGGTGAATGCAGCAGCAAAATTATGAGAAGATCTTGCGTTGTTGCTGCTTGTGGTTCCGCAAGATTTCCTTCCACTAATTGCTGCTCTGTTGCTGTTACACTTACTACCATTACTGCTCCCAATGCTTTCGCTACCATAACTCAAGAATCTACGTGGTTGCTGTTCCCGTCGTTTTGCGTTTAGCAGACCTTGGAAAATGCATTTGGGTTGGTCGGAGGCTTCAGGAGCTCGATTTGGGTTCGGGGACTCGAACTAGGAACACTAGCAAATCTGAAACAGCTCTAAATGCGCTTTCCAAGCCTTGAAAAATGCATTTTGGTGCCGTAGAATTCGAACAAAAGCATGTTCAGTACGATTTTCGGGGTTAGAGACGGCATTGAGCTCCAGATTGAAACGAGGGCCGACGTGATTGATGGAAAGGATCTTTCAGGTGTCGAAGTCACGAGGAAACAGCAGAGCGAGGAATGCAAGAGCACAGTAACAGGAGTTTAAGGAGGGTCCAGCCACACGGGCTCTCACGTCTCTCTTATGAACAGTCTTCTGGGCTTTTGTTCATTCTTGTTGCGGCCCCTTCGTTTCGGGGGCAGGTCTTCGCAGAGTTTCAACAACCACGTGGAGGTAGGTAGTTCTTGAGCAGCTTGTAGCATCACCGCTGCAGCTGCTGCTTCTGTTGCTCCTGCTCCTACTCCTGCTGCTCATACAAGCCCTACTGAGGTCCTACTGGTACTAATCGTCCTAGTACCAGTAGTACTAGGACAGCAACTACTAATCCTTACTACTGCTGCTGCTCGCGCTCCACCTCCTCCTCCTCCTCCTACTTCTACTACTATTACAACTGCTCCTCCTACTCCTCCTACTACTTCTACCACTACTACTCCTGCTACTACTACTACTACTACTACTACTACCACCACCACCACTACGACTACTACGAGTACTACTGCTAGTAGTCCTACTAGTACTTCTACTACTCTACTAGCACTGCTACTACTACAGCTACTAGTACCATTACCAGCTTCCCTGCGTTGTGCAGGCCACGGCGGCATGCGTGCTGAGAGGTCGATGCTAAGTGTTGGAAACTGACATGTAGAAATTAGAAATTGCAAAACCAGAGGGACTAGGGCAGTGGGAATCCTTTGGAGTCTTCGCAGCAAAGAACTACCAACTGATGGTTTACGGCTCTGTCTACTCGAGTAGTGCTCGCGAATGTTGTTGCAACTGGTGCTCGCATTTGCTGGCGCGATCCACTGCAGCAGGATCTTTGGTTGCAAATTTGCTCTTGCTGCCCGGATTCTTCAACAGGTGCCGCATGCTGGAGCGGCTTCAGATTTCTGGCAGTTGGATGTCTGACCGGCATCTGACCCGTCGGTGGATCTGAAGTCCTCCTCCTCGAGACCAAAAGAGAAAATCATCACATTGATCTGCATTTGCACTATTCGTCTCTGCAGCTGCGGCCGGGGATTTGCATATCCTGGTGGCCGATCCAGATCGTGCTCGTCGGTCCTGCCAACGTGCGCTGCTGCAGCGTGCCATCTATGCAGTAACGATGCGTGTCAAACATAACAGTTACAGTAGCTTCTCTATTACGACATCGACGGCAGCGATGTGTTTTTTCTCATCGTCTTGATGGGAAGTTCACGCATGCTCCTGGGCTGTGGCGTCTCTCCGGGTCGGAGCTGGGAAAGAAGCTCGGCGACTTCTCGTATCCTTGGAAATGGCATTAATATGCAGACGGAGCCTGTAGTAAACATCCAAGAACTCAAAAATCAATCGATCCAGATGCCATACACAAAACGATGCCAGATGCTTTTGGCGATTTCTATCCAGAAGACAAGCACAGTGTCCAGAGTGCACACCAACATCCGCCAGTGCTCTC
Source organism: Symbiodinium sp. CCMP2456 (assembly GCA_905221635.1). Taxonomy (NCBI): domain Eukaryota; class Dinophyceae; order Suessiales; family Symbiodiniaceae; genus Symbiodinium; species Symbiodinium sp. CCMP2456. The sequence continues at coordinate 34,742 of CAJNDV010024448.1, forward strand.
GTGCTGCTGCTGCAGCTACGGCGGCTACGGCTACTGCTGCTGCTACTGGTACTGCTGCTGCTGCTGCTACTACTACTACTACTACTACAACTACTACTACTACTACTACTACTACTACTACTATCACAATGACCACGACGACGACGACGACTACAACTACTACCGCTACTACCGCCATTACTACCATTGTTTGCCACAGCTACTTCCACGATCACCCCCTCAACAAGTGGCACCTCCTCCTCATCCTACTGCTACTCCTCCTACTACAGTTCCTCCTCCGCCTCCTCTTGCTCCTACTGCCTGCGACAACGACGACCAACTTGTTCTGACTGTCGGGGCTGATACTGATAGCCTGTCCGACCATGGCTCTCAACAACACTGGCCGAGCAGCAGGCATGCTACCAGTAGGATGCTCTCGCTGCCGCGTCTTGCTCGGTCGCCTTATCGGCTTGGACCTTGCAAGGTCTTGTCCCTGCCAAGCAAGCGGATGCATGTTCACGAAACGAACCTTTCTGTGTCACATGGAAGAGGCGGAAACACTTTCTAAAGGCAGCCCTTCAAAGTAGTTTGTCTCGGTTGTCCCAACAGCGTGCATCTGTGCATAGCCTGTCGGTGAATATGTTAAAACTGGCAAGCCGAAGTAGGCACAATACGTTGCTGATGTTGGTGATCATGGCTATGAACCTTATGAACCTCCGTGTGTTCTTCGTCATCATCATGGGCATCATACCTCGCATCATCAAAACATTCACCATCGAATCGTCGTCACCTTTGTCTTCTCTGCAAGCTCGCAATGATGATGGACCGCCGCCTCCACCACCGCCACCCCCATTCGGACCACCATGTCGAGTAAGTTCGCTGAACATCCGGGAAACCGCTCTGGAACTTTCGGGGCTTCTTAATAAAAAGAAAACCAAACTTTCCGACATGAACTTAACTGTCTATGAGGCCTCTCCCTCCGCAAACTCTGTACATTAACAGTGCGTTGGCTTGCATCTTTACACAATGGCTGAAGACTGGTGGGAAACTTATGGAAACTTGACATATGGACACGACCCACCACCTGATTAGCCAACATCTCCTCTGCCACTCTCGCCGGAACCTGCTCTTCTTTCATCGCATCTTTCGACGGAGCTTTCCCCGCGCCGTCCTGTGCCAGAAGACAGTTGTGAACCCAAGCTGCTAACTATTTGGGCCTTCATAGTTAGAATAGGGTCTGGGGATCCTTTATAGGATAATTATGACAAGGATCCCTCAGGAATAATATTGGTATTTATTTAAGCTTCTGCATTACACCAAGCCCCCAAAAACGCAGACCTATGATTGCTAGACCCCTGGTCCTTCGTATCACCGACCTTTTTGGCAGAGCTGCGCCGGCGGCGCTTTGTGGCCTCTTCATGCTGCGCGTGGAACTGTCATCGATAAACCATGGGTAGCGTGACAAGTGCACAAGCAAAAGATTGAAAACATATGAGCTGGAGGATTTTTACATAACAGGTACAGTGCATTGTAGTAGCTCCACGGCAGAATTGTCAGTTTGCCTCGCGGCTGGGCTTGGCACCTGGAGCCTCGTCATGCTCTGCCTTAAAATCACTGATGGTGGTGGGCAGAAGACAAGATGCAAGGCCTAAACCCCCAACCCTAAACCCACGGGCAAAAGATCTCTCGCAGCATCGCAAGCCAGGTGGCGAGGTCGGGCACATCGCTCTCAATGCTGTCCATGAGATCATCGGGCCAACCAACCTGCGATTATGGGACCACCATGAAAAGGCAGACACGATGCTCGTGAAGCATTCGCAAAAGACAGTCAGGTGTGCGAGGTCAGCCCCGCTCGTTCGCTAAGTACTGTCATTCAGGCAACTCAGCGGGCAAGACCACTCCACGCGAGCCACACGTTCTGCAGCGGTCTCAGATTAACAACAAGACCCCCAGTCTGAATGCGATCTCACGGACCTCATTTGCGAAGAAGTCCGTCTCGGAAGGAGTTTGAACAACAGGCCCCGATGTGCCGCTGCGCCTGGGATTCTGAGAGCTTCTGGGAAGAGCTTGTGCCTCTACGGCATGAAACATCTTGCATGGGATTCTGAGCCGCTGTAAGCTTTGCAGCAATGCAATAAAATCCTGCGAAACTTACCCGCAACAAGTATCGGCTGCTTTTGATGTCTAAGTCTCGGCTGCCCTGGACCATCTCGAACTTCCTGTGATCTAGGCTCCTCGCATCGCTCTTCTACAGCTCATAAGCGCTTCAAAAGTGTATCCGTCTGCGGCCACGTCACCCCCTCCTGCTTCCCACGGCCAGTCTTCCAAACCTAGGCACTTTCTATCAGCAAGCATAGGGCCAGTAACATCCGACCACACGCAAACAACAGAATCCTAATCTTTTCCGCGATCTTTTCAGCACGCTGAATCTGGAATTACTTGTGTGAAGAGTCTGCCATGTCAAGCACCAATGGCAGAAGACAATCCACCACTGTGGCCGTGGGGTGCTCTGCAAGTGCTCATATTTGTTCTTCTCGTTTTTAGTTTGGTTGTGACTAGTTCCATAGATATAGTTAGAATCTTGATGATGATTATGAGTACGACTCTTATTCATATGAGAAGGCAAACTTCGACACCAGGTTTCTTGTCGTTAGCACAGGGCCCAGATCACACCAGCAGGAGCCAACCGGCCGTCAGTGACTGTTCTACGCAATGGAAAACATCAAGGGTGAAACGCTACATAAAATGATGGATCATGTCTCTATAATATGCGTATGTATGGCCTTTGGGGAAGGAGGCTGGGATATGCTTTCTCCGCCTGGTACTTCGGGCTTTTGAGAGGCCTGGACACCGGAGAGGCCCGGTGTGAGATCTGGCTCCGGATCATCCTTGGATGGTTCCTTTGGTGAGTCGAGGGGATTCAGGGGGAAGGAGGTCTCCGAGACCCCACTGCCAGGAGTGAAGGGCTCCGGTGGCTGGTAAGTCCTGCGATGAGCCTGGCTCCTGACCGAGCGTAAGTCCTCTTTGATCTCGGTGAGCATGTTCTGCACTGCTTTGGTGGCCAGGTAGGCCTTACGAGTTGTGGCAGGCGGAGCAAAGGAAGGGTGCGGCTTTCCCCCTCCCGCTGCTGCATGCATCATTAGATTGGGCCAAGGGGCTGCCACAGCATCGGATTTGCTGATGTCGCCACGCATTTTCAACAAGCCGTGCAACAGCTCTGCAAGTTGCAGTGTGCCACTGCCGTCAGCATCTATAATCTCAAACATGTTGGCACGATCGGGTGGCAAGTCCAAGTCGTTCATCAGCTTTTGCACGCTCCTGTCCTGGATAATAAGCAGGAACATCTCCTTGGTGATTTCCATGTCATGCATTCCGTCCTGGGCAAACAGCCTGCTCGGCTTGTTCAGCTTCATCTTCGCTAGGCGCCTTCCTGTGTCGTCGTCTTCTTCCATTTCATGAAACGTGTTGTACGCAGCCTGGAACTTTTTCAGAAGCTCCCTTGTTGCCCGTGCAACGCGAACAGACTCCCGCGAGTATTGCTCCGCAGTGACTGCATCGTTCTCCTTCGCGGCCTTCATCGTGATATCAACGTAAACAGCCAGAATTACATTGAAGATCCCCATAGAGACGAGCATGTAGCTGATGACGTAGGCAAGCACAAAGGGCAGTCCATATGCCTCTTTCAACTCAATAAGAATTGGGTGTCCAAATTCATTTGTGCACTCCCCTGTGAAGCAACGGAACGCAGTGAACATTGTCTGAGGAATGTCCGAAAAGTAGCTATCGAGATTAAGGTCTTTCGTCCTGCTGTCAGAACCGATAGTAATGGCTGCCAGTCCGGAAATCACATAGAGGACCCCAAAGAGCAGCAAAAAGGCAAGACTGAGAGTTCGCACTCCTGCGATCAGGCCTTTCACCATCAGCCGGAGATCCCTCATTGCTTTGATTCGGAAGACTTTGACAATCCGCACCAGGCGAATCAACCTGCAAAACCTGAGAAGCGAAGTGCCATTTGCATCAATAATGGTGTCGTCGACGACCGCCTGGAGGATCGCGTCGGCAAGCCCAGTTGCAGCAAGGAACACATCAAAGTAACTCCAGTAACGGTCAGGGCCACACCAATAGTTGCGACATCGCATAAAATACATGCGGACTCCTATCTCCAAAAGTAGTGTACATGTAAATGCCGCTTCCAGCGCCGGCCAGCCACTCCAGTCCTCGTTACCTGGATGAGTTTGCAGACCTATCATTACTCCATTGGCGACGATGAGAAGGGCTACTAGTGGCTCCATGATGGTCATGATATTTATGCGCTCTGCAGGCCCAGCCAGATCGTTAATTCGCACGAAAGTCAACTCTGCCACAAGCCGATTGGTGTCAGCCGCCAGCAAGATTTCCTTCAATGCCCGAAACTGTTGCATGCGCTTTACGCCAAAGATCTTCTTATGGACCTCACCCTCGGTCGCAAGCAATACCTCCATCAATGCTTGCGCTGGGACCACGTTGAAGTTTCGCATAGGCTGCAAATCCTGCACGGTTGTCAGTTTCTGCGTCACACTTTTCTTCAACTGTGGCCCATGAAAATCCGACTCCACCTTTTCGGGCCATGCCCACACCGGCCGGAATTCAATCTCGTCACTGGCGAAAAACCCCAATTGGATTCCGGCATGCTCCGGCGTCTCATCTGTGTCCATAGCCTCCTCGGCCAGGGCAGGTAGTCATGGAGGTCAATGCGAAAACGACTGCTAATCCTGATCTGGACCAGTTAACATCGTCTCTCTGGTCTTCGTGTACATCGTCGTATGCGCCGTGAAACAGCTGAGCAAAATGCGGTTTCATCACGACTACCTTGCATACTGCGTGCTTACGACGAGTTAGGTGAAGTCCGGTTTAGCCCCTGTTTAGAATGTCGACATGCGGATGAAAGCCGTAAGTCGGAAAGGTGGCATTCCTTGCCCCCACTTTTCGTGATGACCCTGAAAGGTTATACTAGCACTGAGAAAAAACTTGTGGCTTTCCTGCTTACACTTTGGCCCGACAAGGCAGCCTTGCAGGCTCAACTTGGCTACCTGCTTCCGGCTAGGAATTGTGTACACTAGCTCAAGCTTACCTGCTGTGCACGCTGTTCGAGTTTGGACTTGTTCGGATACGGTCCACAATCCACTGGCCTTGCCCCTTTGAGACGTGCTTTGCCCGATTTGAGAACAGATTCGATTGGTTGCTCTGTGTTCAGGTAGCTGTTGGTGGTGAGACCTGCAACGAGACGTGTGCTTTCCATAATTTTCGTCAATGCTTGCTGTTTCTCTTGGCTGAAGCTCAATCACCTTCCAGCGGCCACGTTGGCCGCAAAGAGAGACTCTCGCCGAGGGCCACATGCGCAACTTCAGAGTAAGCGCATCACCCTCAGTTGCTCCCCTATCAATCTGAAACTCCCGACTTTGGCCCCAAAGGGCCACCTGTTTTCGCACAGAAGTTAAGTTCTGCTACTATTTCGGACTAGGGACTGGACAAGAGGACCTAGCCGGCTTCGCACTCGATGACGACTGAGAAGAGTCAGTTGTAGTGTCTAGGTTATCAGGTGTAGTGCTAGTAGCATGCATGCACCAACTAATGTGCCACTACCACACAGCCTTCCGAGGCGTCATATGCGTCATCTTCACGACCACCATCAGCGTCCCAATGAAAAACTCAAGTGAGATCGACAGTATGACAGCACAGAGACGGACAAAGAGCTTTCCAGGCTCTGGCGCTTCCTGCGTACTGGTGAATCTCGACCCGTAGGGTAAAATGACAGGATGAAATCCACGCAGTCTAGCTGGGATCTTCCGAACATTAGGGTACCTTAATTTGGGGTCCTTATAGTAAGGATTCCATTATTTAGGTCCCCTATTTTCGGAAACCCCCAGCTGGCTTGCCCGGTTGAGGCCGCGTGGATTGCTTCGGCTTGTCTGCCAGGCAGGGCCAAGCACAGGTTTCGGGCTTACGATGGAATGTGCCGCGCGGCGAAGCCTTCGGCAAAACGCATAAAGAATACTAGACTTACGAGACATCAGCCGACAATGATTGTCATGCGCCGGCTGAAACGCGAAGCTGAGGACCCAGCGAAGCTAAGTTTGATGAAGTCTGCCAGCAAGTTCACGAACTCATTCATGTCCTCCTCTGTGTAAGTTGTGAGGCCCAGTGTAGAAACCGCATCATGGATAAGCTTGCCTGAAACCATTGTCTTAGAGGACATAGCTCCAAGACGCCATCTCAATCGATAGCGGACTGTGCGAGCCTCTTCCGGAGTGAGGTGTGCGAGAACTGACCGGAAGATCGTTGAGGAATCGCCGTGAGAAATGTGGTCACTCTCCATGGAGCTTGAAGTCATGGAGACTAGGTTTGCGTTGCGCAAACCATCACCCAGGCCGTTTGTCTCACTCCTTACGACCCGGCTGGTCGAATGTGCTGAGCTGTGCGAATGAGTCACACTGCTGCCTTTGCTATTTGCACGTGATATCGGGCGGCTTGTCGGACGGCTACCCGCACGGCTGCTCGCCACTGAATGTGCTTTGGTCACCCTGTGACTGAGACCTCGGAGAGCCCCCTCTGTTGGGGGAGCTTGGAGTGACTCATAGGCACTTACCAACCTTTCGCGAAATTCATCACACAGCCTGTCTATGGTGTCGGCGAAGTCACCATGTTCCATGGCCCTCGCAACGACCCGGCTAGTCCCGACTTGTCTCAACAAGCATTGCACGGGATCGAGACAGGCGCTTGTGCCAACAAACAAGACCATGCATGTATATTGCTTGCGACGTCATGCATGGTCGAGCGGCTGCAGCTAGCTGCTGGGCGTAGCATACGCAGGAGCTTTACTTGCGAACCTGTCTGAGGTCAGGACCGCCGCTTGCCGTGACCTCCTTACCACACGAACCAGATCAACGCAAGCATCCCGATTGCAGTCCGACCATCGTCCAAGCTTCGCATGTGCGGCCTTGGGATCCGCCTGCACGTGCATGACAAAAACAAGAGTCAGTGCTCGGAGCACGACGGCTAATTAAACTTGTACATCCACAGGACAATGCAGCGAGGAGAAGGTCTTTGACCCTAGACTCAGGACTGAAAATCCTTCGTAAGGAGCATTTTTTTCGGACTCCATGAACTCCTTGTTTGAGGTGTGCCAGAGCAGTAGAGCTTTTTGTGCACAATTACCATCCTGAACCCCCTTTCCAGCCCTTCCTTGCAACACGGGGCCAGCCTGCGAGCCGGCCATTTCATTGCGCGCATACCTAAGGGGAGAAGGTTTAGGGTTTAGGGTCTAGGGTTTAGGGTTTAGGGAAGCAGATCCCTTAGTTAGGAAAGTAAGGGACTTGGTAAGTACTGGGTGTGGTTTAAAAATAACTTTGCGGAATTCTTTTACTCATATGATCCAACCTCAAAGTTGCTTCTGCAGCTGTGCGTCTTCTTGGCCATTGCTTTCAGCATTGGACGAGAAATATGAATGCCCTTGGCTCTCCATGTCGTGGGCTGAACTGGACATGTCCAGAGGATGAAGGTAACCTTGTGTGACCCAGTCACTTGCAGCGCGGCGATTGCCCCTGCAGCCTTAACAGTGTACTGCTGCACCTGTCGCAATGAGCCAGATGTTGCAGGGAACCAGCCCACGACTCTTCCTGCTGCCTCCTCCTGCGCTCGCAAACCTTTATCAAACCACTCCCGGATTTCCTTCAAGCTCTCTCTCTAGCAATAGCCATAGCAAGAGTAGTGTCAGCAGCAGTGCCCAGCAGTCGAACAAATATCACACACTATACACACTTGCACCGCACTAACTTCAGCCAGCGTGAAAAGCCAAACTTAATTAAACAGAAATGCACATCAGCAGTCCTCCTATCGCTTCGGCCAGTGCGAATGCCACGAAGTATCTGGAATAAATATACGGACCAATGGCCACATCAACTAATTATTGCAAGGAGCAATCCTCAGCCAGCAACATCCGTTTGTTCCACTTGAGCTACACATGCACCTACCTATTAATACCAATCACTTCTAGTTACTTTGGCTTGGGTCGCAGCACGAAGTGACCCCAAGGCCACCCCAAACCTTTGAAAGGGCTTTCATAAAGTAAAGGATCCGCCCCAGGGCACAAGGCATCCTGTCGTTGGCGACCCGCGCGTATTTGTGTTTCATGGCGAGACACAGATTGATTGGCGTGCTCCTGCTCCAAAAAACCGCTCAGCCCTGAAGCCAAACTTGTACAGTATTTATCAAGCTGTGCCACCTTCGCGGAGACGTGTCGGGGCGGTTTTGCAACGCAACATTTCGCGGAATGGTGTGCTGCGGGCTCATTGTGTATAGTGTGGCCTTTCTTGGACAACTTCCGCAAATCACTGACTTTTGACGAGACTCGACTCATTTGCGGCTACTTCCATCTGTCGTCTTCTCACAGCAGTCACGTCCACCCACTCACACATGGCATCTTGCTACCAGTCTTAATTTAACTGATTAAAGCCCTCTCGCGCAACATGCTATGCCGACGCGAAGCCGTCTCACAAGCACTTGGCCGCCTGCCTCGTCGGAAAACTCGAAGGTTTCCAGAAGCGTCCGCAAGTTTCCCAAGCAGTGCTCCACTTCACTCATCTGCTTACCTCATCTAAGGATCCAACATGTTTACTGCTTTGGACACATGGCTCCCATCTCAGACGCTTCCCTGCAAGTCAACTTGTCCGGAGGCCAGGCAGCTAATGTGAGACGTTGACAACGCCTTCCGCAGCTTCTTCAGCTCTTGCAGCAAAACCTTTCCTCGAGAGCAGGATCACGAAATGAAAGAAATCTCCGAAAGTGCTGGCTCGCTGCCGCGGTGATGATATATGCACTAGAAACAGATTGCATCTGTACGAGTACCTACACGCAAGAACACAGTCACCTAAGCAACTCAACATTTAGAAACCAAACTCATACACGTGCAACACATGACTATACATGTGGATGTGTATAAGCGGTTACAAGTGTAACCCGCTGTAGGATCGTTTATCACATTTGAAGACAATCTATATGTACATAGTTCATGCTACCTACCCATCTGCCTACGTAGCTACCAACGCAACAACACCTACCGTGCCTGCCTGCCTGCCTCCTGCCTGTCTACGTACAGATACACATGCACACATACGGGTACACATTAACAAACATACATACATACATACATTCATCCGTTCATGCGCACATACCCGGTACATTGAGAAGGGCGCCAACGTGCTGCCTTACAGTGCGTACGAAAAACTGTGCCCTGGTCCGCAACGATGACTTCTTTACGGGTTTAGCGGACTTGAAGGCACATGCAGAAACTCGCATGATCAAGGGCTTGCGGCCTGTGTTGGATGGGAGAACTTGGATCTTTGTCAGTCAGAGGGCGTTTCTTGTCCTCCTTGGGGTCAACGCCGCGCTGTCGGATCCTTGCACACAGCTCTGGAGTTCAACTTCGGTTGTGCAGCTCTCGTGCTTGACGTCAATTCAGACTTTGCTAACGTTCGGAGCTCAAGCTTCGGCAGTTGGGCCTGGATCTCTCCTGCCTTTTTTCTGCTCTGCGATCGGAAGCAACCAACGCCAATTTTGCCAAGGCACCTCTCGTGCCTCAGTTAGCGCGTGACCCGCTCAGTTACGGGACCCATCTTCTGACAACAGGACAAACGTCGGACACATGAAGCACAACACTAACTTAAACAAGCAATATAGCAAAGGTCGTCTAACTGCGCGGAATCGAATTTCGTTGAACAGCCTGAACCTGGAGAGCCTAAACCAGAAAGGAACCAACCAATCCAAAAAAAGTATTGCAGGTGCATAAGATTGAAACTGAGAAGCAGCACTCGGCGGAGCTCCGCCAAACGCAGCAGGGCTTCTCGCACGCGGATTGCCTGGCTCATCGCAATTTAGGATTCGCCTTTCTGCGTCTAGTGCTTAGAATGGCCTTGGTCACCGCTGCATAAGCTCTTACATGTGTGCGCGACTTCGGCTGCCATCATTGCCACTATCCTTCCTGTCACCAACGACATGACTTACGGTCCTATCCTAAACCCTACAGTATTGCACCCTGAACCCTAAACCCTATATTATTGCACCCTTTTTTACACAGGCTTGAGGTATTGCACCCTGAACCCTAACCCCATGATATGGAAGCTTCAACTCTCAAGCAGCTCTGAGGTTCCCACATCCACGGCATTTCTGGGCGAGCAGAGCTCCAGCGCACGATCTAAGCTGTAGAGATCTCCGACTCCGTAGGAAGCTGTTGAAGAGTTCACTGCTGGATATGCAAGGATGTCGACTCTCGGAGGGCTTAAATAGGGTTTAGGGCAAGGACTTCAGGTTTTTGCCATTCATGGCACGATAGCACCCAAGGTTGTCAGACCTGCACTGATCATCATCGCTATTCAATTAGATAATCTCCATACCATGTCGTACGACACCTGCATAAAACACTGCATTGTATAACGTTTCTTGGTAATTGCTATGCTCACTGGTCTGTGCTGAGATCGTCGACTCTTCGCACCGAGTCGCCATCGGGGGTGGAGTCCAAATCCACACCTCAGCTGCCACGCACGATGAACACACACGTTCACGAACACATCCACGTCCATTTACCTGCTTACTTACATCCTTACTTCACTATTTGACATAGACCGGCCGACAGAGATCGATCGACAAATAAACGGCAAGCAGGGCGAGAGACAGACAGACAGAGCGTGGGAGTGAGTGCGGGAGCGAGGGAGTGAGTGAGTGGGTGCTTTCGGTCTAAGGCTAGGGAAGTGAAGCCAACACGTCCGTCCGAAACCGGCGGTTCGGTTCGGTTGGATAGCGATGCAGGGGGTGGAGGAAGGATCACACGCTGGGACGGGAGTTGCACAGAGAGGTTCGCTTTGAATCGCAATTCGGTTCGGCGGTTCGTGGCTCCCGTTGTTCATTTGGATGGACTGTTTGTGGCGGTTCGGTTCCGGTTTTCTCGGTTCGCGGCTTTACCTGCACAGAGAGGTTCGTTTTGAATTGCAATTCAGTTCGGCGGTTCGTGGCTCCCGCTGTCCATTTGGATGGACTGTTTGTCGCGGTTCGGTTCCGGTTTTCTCGTTTCGCGACTTGACCACATAGAGTCATAGAGTATAGATGGTTGTGCGCTGTGCGTTCTGCGCCCCCCCACTCCCGTCCCCCCCCCCCGATCGATGGTATCCCCCCCCACAGGCTGGAGCTTTAGGCGTTGTGCAGAGGGCCCCTGTTCCACAGAGAGTGTGGGGAGGGGCGATGATCGCTTGCACAACATTGCACAACCATCGGAAGAAGGCCTAAACCAAACCACCCAACCATTCCACACACAAGCTCAAGGCCTAAAGGCCCAACCATACATAGATGGACCACTGGTCGCCATAAGCAGGGCTTCGCCAATTTAGGTGCCGGCGAGTTGCCCATGATCTGAAGGAAATGCTTGACTTGCTTGGTCTCCTGCGACAGCCCGACTTCTTTGCTGATGAAACTGATTTCTTCTAGGAAGTCTGCTGTCACGAAATGTCACGAACTAAGCACAGCATTTCGGAGTGCACGATTTCGAGCCTTTGTCGCTTCTAAGACCAGTCGGGCGATACATCTCAAGCCTTGGCCAAGCAGGGATTGCGGCAACTAGAGTTTGCCAACAGAATTTCGTGCAGGGAACATGTACAACTGCCGTCAAGCACTAGACTGGAGTGACTCGGTGAATAGAGCCCCTCCCAGAAAGAGAGCAGACAGAGGAGCAGCGCCGGCATGATGCTTTGACATGCCGTGACGCAAACGGCTTAGATTCTTAATTTTTGTGGTCGGAAGAAGATCATCGAAATCTTGATTGAGACCCGAGAATGTGCCAGGGACCCGGCTGCTCAGGTTCACTGGATCTGGGACCGGGGCTTCCTCGGAGGTTGAGGAATGGAGGACGAGGCCAGCGCAGGACACGAAACAGAACATGGCATGACTCTCAATCCTTTCTCGCTCTCTTGCTTGCTTGCTTCGGAGAGGGGCTCCAGTCTGTACTGCGTCCTGCGCACGTCGGCGTGAGACTTCTGGGGATTGTCCCCTGTGACACCCTTAACCCAGCCTCAAAGCCTCCCCCATCCCGAACCAAACCAAACCTCGCGTAGCACTGGCTGGCACCTACCTGCCTGCCTGAAAACCCCGCCCTGAACCTTGGGTCCCTATACGGAGCTTCGTCCCCCGTTTGCAGCAGCAGGAAGGACAACAAACAACCTTTTTTCTCGCTCTCTGTCTCTCTCTCTCTTTCTTTCACCAGGGCTAGGGGCAAGAGAGGCAAGCCCCCCTCACCCGCGCGCGTAAAGCGCCCCCGACATGTGGGGAGCGACTGGTGAGATATGCATGCGACAAAGAGGCAGAGGTGGCCGGTGAAAGTAAGATGCGCTGAAATAACATTAACAAAAAGATGCATCATAGCTACCACGGAATAAAGAAGCAAAAGAAGGACTTTCGCACCTCAACTTCAACTCACTGCCGGCATGAAAGAGGGGACTGTGTTTCGTGCCACGTTCTCCTTCAGCTTCTATATCAGAGTACGAGAAATAAGGAAAAACCCTGAACGACCCCCGCCGAACCTACTGAAGACAACGAACCTGAACTGAAAGAGCAGGGGCTATTCCCCTGGGGCACTGCCACATCGAGGCTCGCCTCAGTTGGTGGCCTCAGTACACAGTCCTGGAAACATGGCATTCGGGGATCACGGCTACATTCAGTAGACATCTAAAGTACAGTAAAGTCATCAAGACAAAATTTGCACTCGGTAAGGAAAGCGTAGTTGATGGCACAGCGGCCCGTCAAAGTATAATACAAGTTGACCTGAAGGGGGAGACCCCCTCAGCGCTATGGTACA
>CAJNDV010024448.1:47694-60435 GCA_905221635.1 Symbiodinium sp. CCMP2456
TCAAATCCCCCGGGCATCATGCCCACCCAACTTTATTAGTTGGGCGCAAGGGAGTGAGGTACGAGCATAAATCACCAAGAAGGCTAAGGCCATTAAGTTTACGTTAACGTAGCAAGGTGATTCTCTCTCTCTCTCTCTCTCTCTTCTTCCACACAGTCAAGGAGAAAGCGCAGAAACGCCCCCTCCCGCGCTCGCTCTCTCTCTCTCTCTCTCTGTCTCTCTCTCTCTCTCTCTCTCTGCCTCCTTGCACACAGTTAAAGGCACTCTTGCTTGCTTGCTTGCACAGCGTGTGAGGGAATAGGGACGCACGCTCCCTACCCCTCTGTGCCGAAGCGCTACGCCAAAGGTACGCTCTCCTCTCTCTCTTTCGCCAGAGTCTCGCCTCCCCACCGGCCCCCGCCTGTTGCGAGTGCCAGAGGCTCCGACTCTCTCGTCTTCTTCCACTCGGCATACATAGGGCGATATTGCAAGAGTTGTTAATTTTCTATTGTCTCTCTCTCTTTCTCTCCCCCCGCATGCGAATCCTTTCTGTAGTCGAAGCTGTCCCAGACTCCAATCAAAACTCGAATCCCGCCAACACAGCGCAAGGAGCTCTTCGAAATGGATGGCACAAGTTCGGACAGCTTGTAGCTACAGGAATCTGCAGGAGAATTCAAAAAGCCAAAGCCCTCACCCAAACCTTGCACCACTCGGGCAAAAGGGGGCGGCAATCAATCGATAGTACACGGTCCATTTTGCGTACGGCCACTGCTCACCTTTCGCAGCTGCTGCTGCAGACCCTCATGCACCAAAGCGCCACCAAAATCCCTAAACCCAAACACCTGAAGCCCTCCAGGAAGTGGGGCTGCACTGACACAAGCTCTCAGACAGGGCTCGGAACGGCCAAGCTCGTAGTCTTCATTTAGCACCAATCGCTTCCTTCGAATCTCCTCAGTGGGGTTTGTCGTCAATGAAACCTACGAGCGAACGTAACAAGTCCTCAAGTCGAGCCAGCTCAGCAGAAACAACTTGCAGCTGAGATCTAAAAAGCCGAGATTCGGAATAGATCCTCCTTGACTCCACGACGCTTGGCATTTCACCATGGCCGAGGCAATGGAGCAAACCTCTTTACATGCAGCCTCCAAGACAACCTCAGCTATACATACATGTATGTATGTGTATATATATATATATATAGTAAAGCCCCCGGTGCCCAGGTTCTGCTCTCCTCCCTCATGGGCATGAACACGCAAATTTGGGTACCGGAGGGAGGGGGTCACCGATGGAAAATGTAGGCCTTGCCAACAAACACATGATTCCGAAACTATGGCTCCGGCTCTCGAGGTTCTTTAAATTCATTTTGCCTCCTACATGGTCTTTAAATTCCTTGAAATTATTGGTTTTTGCCTCAAAATTTTCCAATAATTACATGTTGGCTCCGGCTCCCGAAGTTTTTCAACATTCATGGAAATGATTGGAAATGTTAGTGGAAGCAACATTTTCCATGATTGTTAAACCCTAGTTCGATCAATAGAACGGATATGACCTGCATGACGACCACACTTCAGATGAACAAAACTGAAATTCAGAGTAAGCATGTAAATATTCAACTGGTTTAAACAAGAAGCCAGACAACATGCAAAATCTAGTAACAAACATCAACGACATACAGCCTAGAGTGGTACAAAGTGTAATAAGCAGCCACGTCATGTTGGATTATCGTTGGTTTTCAAGGCTAGCAATCCGTCGTACCAACCAAGCGTGTTATCTGACAATTACAACCATCATTTTATGAGAAGGATTTGTGCAAGTTGATGAGTGCTACGGGCACATGTGTGAATGTTCAAACAATAATGACAGCTGGTATGCTTCTACCTGTTAACGTGAATAAACACAACACCGAGCACGTAATGCATTTACTTTACAAGGCTTGGTTAGCATGAAACGATGTTCCTGAACAAAAGTCGAAATACCCTGAGCGAACCCCAGTAAATCTTAAGTAAGAAATGGTATCAAAGGGGGTGGCACAGGGTGTTGATTGGATTAGCAAGCATTGCTAAGATACAAAAACCACAGTAGCAAGTAATGGCAACAATAACATTTCTAAACGTAACAATGAAGCTACACGTGAAACCGAAATAGAATAGCAAAGTACAAGTAGCATTGAGACATGCTTGAGAATCGAAACGGAGGCTGGGCAGGTAACGCAATGACGACCATACCTCCCGCAATAGTAACAATACCTACACGTAGCATGAGTTGCTACAAATTGCGACTATTGCTTTTTTATTTGCTGCTATTTTGATTTTGCAGATACACAGGACTTGTTGTGCAGTGGTGCGAGGGCTAAAACTTTGACATGTGAAATGACACTATCTGGCAGTACGGTTTATTCGGTAGATGACTGTACAAACGGATGAACACATTAAGTAATGTAAAAACTGCAAAACATACTTACAAACTTGAAATTATTCGATTCTGTTGATAATGTGGAAGTTCAATGAACATGTGTTTACAAAACAATAACGACAGCCAACCATACATAGCCATTATCGACCTTGATCTGAAGTCTGCATGGATGGCCACGGGGAGGCGATGCTCCCATGCAATGCAATACCTCTTGTCTTGGTGTGCTTCGGTCGGCCTACTTTTCCATACGGCCGCAGTTTTGTCACACCCACTCATTACTATATTTCGGCTCCTCGGGACGAACGCCATTGTTCATAAAACATTTGTGCCTATGCATTTCCTTGCTTCTTGTATATATATATATATACATACATACCAGATTACATGATACTATACTACATCAAACTATATTGTATTATACCATATATGTCTCATCATCTATATATATGCGTGTGTTATTACATTATACGATACTATACTATCTTAGATTTTTATGCTAGATTTTGTATACACATTATATTAGATTATATTACATACGTATACGAGTACATGTTCATTCTATTCAAGCCTCCTCTAATAAGAGCCAGCCATGTTGACGAAAACGGGTACATGAGCATGGCCCGACATGCCCTGCCTACACCAGCCATCTTCAGTTCACCTGTATTTCAGTTTATGCCAGCTGCGGGCGAGTGCATCAAGATGAAGCATCAAGCATGATAGCTACAAGTAGAAAGGGATCCTGAACGCGCATGGCAACTGTACGACTACGACTACGACTCCGTCGGGTTTCTGTGCAAAAGACAGCAGACACCGAAGCACAGTACTTCGATCACGCCTGCCTGAATCACAGGCTGCCCGGCTTCGAACCTGAGCACTTGGACTAACCAGTGGAAATGTCGCAAGTGTCCTGCAGGTTTCATAGTTGCTGGGCGACGCGAAGTAGCACCACTATTGCTTGAGAACTATTGAGGCATGTGCTGCATATCCTCAATGAGACTCTGCTCGGAAGGCAGGTCCTGAAAAGACATGCGCTTCCAAATCCAGTCGCATCTTGGCCGCTGTCAGGTTCCCTTCGCACTCCACTACGTGAAATGCTTATGCTGCCAGGCCCGACCTTGGCACAATCACCAACGCTCACACCTTGCCATCAACAGCTCGACAGGTCTCTTCGTGCCTCCGAGGGTAGCCTTGGTCTCGATGGCCTCAGGTGGAATTGGTCTCGAATTTGTTCATGTGCTTCATGGAATTGCTTCTGAGACTTGTTTCCGAGATAGAACGGCACCTGACAACTGAAAAGCCTTAAGCATCGACTTTAGGCCAATGTCCTAGCCTTGGCAAGGGAAGCCTGCTTTAGGATCTTAGATGCAAAGTGGTCCCCCAAGCTGAAATTAAACGTGCAGGGTGATGCCTGCCTTTGCCGGGCAACTCCTGTACAGTAGTTGCTTTGGCAGGAATTGAAGCGTGCATTCGAAATTGCGTCATTGGGTCTGTCCCACGAAGACGCAAAACTTCGGTCAAAGAGGTACCCGCCTGGAGCTGTACAACTGCATTGGCAAACATCTGCAAATTCGTCATCTTAACGTGACACGCCACATCACGCCTCCTCACCACTTGCGAGGCGACAGAATCTTCTACTGTAGCATCTGCAGGCCTAAGCACGCTGGGTGCCGGAACGCAGTTGCCCAAGGAGGCCTACCTTCAGTTGGGCCAAGAAGATGGCAGTCAAGCCAAAACCTGCTCCACGGCTCGCAAGCACAGCTATACTACAGCTTGTCACATCCCAGACCCGCTCCCGGCTGTATGTCAAAATACTTCTCTGCCATTGGCGTGCCCCGTAACACGCTTCAAGCACGGCTTGATGAGTTATATGACTTGGCACCAGCCCTCCACGTCCCGCTCTGCAAAGCATGTTTGTAGCAAGCTGCCACTGGACACACATGCTACAAGCACTGATGCAGGCGTTGAAAGTGATGATCTCTGGTTCATGATTGGAGTTTAGTAAGTATACTGCGAAAGTCCAGCTGCCTCCTTTCTGGCATGCACTAACGGCTGCATTGATGCAAACGGAATGAAGCCGCAGGTAGTTGGCGGCTGACTGTTGCAGCATGTGCAGGGATTGCATCCAAGCTCCTTCCCTCTCAGCTGCTCCGATCGCAGCAGTCATCGTGAAGGAGTCGGCTTGCAGCCAGTTTCTGCAAATCTCTTCCAATACAGTTACAGCTTGTCTCCACTGCCCACCAGCGGCCGAATTGATAGAGGTGGTGCGCCGCGGCACACTCTGTAGTCCCATTTCCTCTAATGCGCTGACAGCGGCATCCCACCTGCCTCCTTTCTCGCATGAGCTGATGAGCGCATTGTATGTGATCTCATCACCTTGCAGCTTCGCGGACTTGAGTGTCTGTGAGTACTGCAAGCTATGCTGCCAGACCTGGCAGTTCTCACAACCACTGATAAGAGTGTTATACACGACTATATTTGGTCGTATACGATGCACCATGACGTGGCAGAAGGTGCTTGAAGCTGCCCGCCACTGTTGCCCTTCTGTGAAAGTGCTAAGCAGTGCACCAATCGTGACGACCGTTGCTGCGATATGCTCTTTCCGGCCATTCGCCAGAATCAAGGCTCTCGGCCACTGCCCCGGCACGCATGCGCTGATGGCAGCGTTGCGGCAGTGACTTGTCATGACGATGTCGGCTCTCATGCTGTCAGATATCATGGTCAAGGCAGCTTGCCAGCTTCTCGCCTTGCCGCAGGCATCGACGGCAGCAAGAACGCAGCGGGCATCTCTCTTTATGTCGGCCTGGCTCAGACGGGCCATGATTTCCCATGCAGCTGCCCAGCAAGAGCTCGTGCTGCAAGAGCCCAACAGTGCATTGCAGCTTGCAGCGTCTGCCTCCGCGCCGCAGGAATTCAATACATCAAGCAGCTGCAGCGTCTCGTGCCAAGCTGCATTATCTCTGAAGGCGCGGACAGGGTCAGCAAAGCTTGTGGGGGACACACGCGATCGGCACATGAGGCGAAACAAACGGCTAGCCATCGACAGCTGCCTTGCAGAGCTACACGTACAAACTAGGGCGCCGTAGACTGCAGTAGGGAGCCTCCGTTGGGGAACTGCCCATTTTGAAGCAATTTCCATTGCTTCCCTCCATTTCAGATGAGCCTCTCGGTAGGCACGAAGCACTGTATCAAGGGTGATAACGGTCTGCCGTAGGCCTAGAAAACCCATTTGAAGAAGCAGGGAAAGTGACCTGCGCCATTCATTCCTCAGCAACGCCGCATTAAAGCAGGCGTCGTCTACAGAAGGATTCAGCAGATTGACGGCAGCTTCCCACTGACTGCACCTGGAGTTTAGCCCAATGCTGGCACTGAGGCACCTTTCGTTCACCTGAATCGCCGCAGCCTTCATTAGTGCAAAGAGCCGAAGCCCCTGCTCCCATCTTTGCCGTAGCTCCCCAAGTGCCACCATGCTCAACACGAAGCTCACGGTGGTGGGCTGAAGCTGCTGGTTTCGCATGTCGAGGAGCGCGAGCTGCACAGCCCAAGGCCCGTAGGTAGAAGAGGTCTTCATGGCTGCATTGCAGTTGATGGCATCGACCCTGCAACCATGAGTCTTCAGGGCTCTGAGAGCTTGGAAAGCCTGCTCCCAACGATCAGAAGGAAGCGAGGTCAACATGCGAGTGACCTCCGCTTGGCTGAGGCCTGCAAAGCTCCGACCCGGACTGCGCGCCATGCCACTGCAGCAGAGCGCTGGAGCTCCGCATGTTTCAACTGCCCTACCGGCTCTAGCACCAACGAGCCAAAGAGCTTTTGATTGTGGCTTCGTAACCTGAACTCCCGACACTCCCGACCACGAGTCCTGAAGGGTAGTTGTGACTAGATGGGCCATCCAGTGCTATCACACTCCGAGCTTCGAGCAAGATATAATTTACTACCAGTCCCTATTGGACCACAGAGGGCTGGGGTTCTTTCCAGGAACTCAGCCCTGTCTTAACCCAAAACGCTTGAATGCGAGACCCGCTGTCTGAAGATTGTTGCCATGTTCTGCAACTCGGTTGGATGCTGTTCTCGGTTTGCTACCCGAAAACCGTGCACATACTTGTGGTAACTATACTCTCTAGACGTACTTACAGTTTCATTCCCTTAGGCCTTACGCCGTAGCTACAAGCCTCGGGATGCCTCGGGTCGGGTTCTCCAAGCTTGAAGACCAGTGACTACAGTAGCGTGAGCATGAGTTAATCAGGGGCCCACCAGATTTTGTCGGCACAGCATCCTTCCAACTGATCGAATCACACAGCTGCAGGAGCTTCAAGGTAGGATGCACTTGGCCCGCCCGAGCACATGCATCGGCAGCGTCGGCATAGCTAATCAGGTCGGGCGTTAGCTCAGCCCGGGGCATGTGCCGCAACAAATTCAACACAGCGAGCCAGCAAGAAATTGACTGACAGGCTGCAATGGCCGAGTTCATACTTATGAGATTGGGTGCCATGCGCAAAGTTACCATGCAAAAGACGTGGTCCAACGCCATGTTCCAGGTGGCGCCATCACACGCATTGATGAAGCCATTGTGGACCACTTCGTTGGAGGCAACACCCGCCAAACCCATATGATCCCAAAGACTCAGCGATGATGGCCACCGCTTCTGGTCGATGTTTTCAGCACATCTGGCTAGGGCATTTGCAGCGCTGCTGTAACTCACAGCGTTGATTGCAAGCCAGCTCGTGCGCATGTCTTCCAACAGCTGCAAGGCTGAAAGCCAGTCGCTCTCACAAGCGTCCAGGGCATTGTTGAACGTAATCACGTTTGTGCGGACATGCGCTCGGGCTATTTGCATAAAGGCCTGCAGTGCCCGAGTCCATTGGCTTCCCCCTGTCCAGGCACAGATCCTTCTTCCGAGTGTCACAACTGTACACCGGACTCGCATCTTGGACATGTGACTGGACAGTCCCAGCGAGTGTTTCCAGGCGCCAGCTTTTTCGGAAGAGGTCATGATACTGTTGCAGCTGATCTCGTCCGGTGACAGTTTCAGCTGCGGAGAGGCACTGCGAACCAAGTGCAAACCATACTTCCAGAAGCGCTTGTCATCAGAATGGCATGCAAGGCTATTCAATGAGATGGTGTCCGGCCGGACCCCATGATCAGTAAAGCCGAAAAATATCGAGACCGCATGCTGCCAGCTTGAAGCCGAGGAACAGGCACTCAAGATTGCGTTCCATGTGATCAAATTTGGGTTGACTTGTCCAAGCTGTCGGAGCGTTTGCAATGCAAGCACCCACTTCTTTCCGATGAAGCTGGTCGCACTTGTAAGGCTGATCACGTCTGGTAGGCACCAAGACATGCTCATAACAGCTAATCGACTCAGGGCCTGCGTCCAGGAACCCGCACCCTCACAAGCAGCAAGCGCAGAGTTGTGCATAACCACATTGCAGTTTACAAGCTGCGCCACCGATGCCAGTAACGCGCGCGACTGCACCCATCTGCCAGCGCCCCCTCTTGAACAAGCTCGCAGCACGCTGCTGAAGCTGAACAAGTCAGGTGTCATGCCTCTCTTCGCGATTTCCTCCAGCAAGGACAAAGCCAGTGGCCAGAACGGTCCATGGCGGTCGCCTTCAAAGCACATGCAGGTGTTGAAACTAATCAAATCTGCACGAAGACCCAGGAGACCCAGGCCCATTCCAGTGCCAAGCTCTCCCAGCAGATGCAGAGCAGGAGCCCATTGCAGAGACGAACCACTCTGACTCTCCTGATGAGCAGCCATGCAAATGTTGAACGAGGAGGTGTCCGGCGTAACCCGAAGCTGCTGCATTCTTGAAGCCAGATCGAGGACTGACTCCCACTGGCGCTGTTTGCGTAAGGAGGAGAGGGCTTTGTTGCATTGGAATATTTCAGCCATTGAATCGGGAATACAAAGAAACGAGAGCGAAAGGGTCGACGGTCGACCCCTGTAGCCCTAGCCCGTAGAATCGAGCACTGCGACAGTGGCACTAGATTGCAAGCACATCAGAACTTACAGGGGTTTACCCCTGGCGACCATGTCAGCCGTGGCCCAGCAAGAATCCGCACCGTCACAGGGCCGGTGAGGAGGTCGCAAGATGGACACTCTTCCGATCGCCCAGACGACACCGGCATGGCAGGCTCACGTCCGACGACATCCATGGCATCGCGCTGGCGCTGCTCACAGAGTTGAAATCTCACAGTGTACATCCAGCCGGGCTTCGATGACATGATCGCTGGAACATGTCCTACTGATGCACGAACATCGTGCGCTCAGCGGGCCGCACATTGCCTGGCTTTGTTTATGAAGATGCAGGGGCCCCCACCCCCTCGGAAGCCCATGATCCTGCACCAACAGAGGTGTGTTTTACACTGGCACAGCTTGCTTTTCTGGCCCACATCGCTCCTTCTTCGGTCTTGGTCCAGGCGTAGCCTCTTCCTGCTCGAGAGCACAGGCGTGAACTTACCGCATAGTGCGAAATGACTTGCAGTGGATCCCGAAGAACAATCTTCTTCTGCAGCTTGCAGAGCGTCCGCCAAGTGATGATCCTTAAACCAGCATGACTAAGGGTTTCTCATCGTGATGGACACATGGGCAAGACTAAGACGAAGAGTTTTCTAGTCATTCCATTGCGACCATCAGTACCTGAGTACTAGTACTGTCTTAATGCCACCAACACCTTGTTTCTGACACTATGGCGGGCTCGACTTGCGCCTGGACCTCCACCATGGAACGGCAAGCCTGCAACACCTGAAGCGGACACGCAAACAATGAGATGTCACCCGTTCATACTTCGGAAAATCATGCGAGGGCGCTTGCGCCTACGATAGATGCACTGCAAAACCGGACAGATTCTTACACTGGTCAAACAACAAGTAAGTCGCTCGCATCCTATTATAGCTTTGGTCTACAGTTTTCATGCTTCCGTATTCACCTGTGCTGTTTGCGTGAAAGACATCCACTTGGTTATGCCAGCCATGACTCCGTAAGAACGTTTCTATCGCTCCCCTGGCCGGCATCCGCTGTTTGAGTGTAGCAGTGATTAGGCCAAGCTGGCCCAAACTCATCTACAACACAAAAGGGGGTTTCCGAAAATTAGGGTACCTTATTTTCGGGTACTGATAATAAGGATCCTATTATTTAGGGTGCTATATTAAGGTCCCCTATTTTCGGAAACCCCCAAAAAGCTCGTCGCGAACCACATGCACTGTGTGCCCTGGCGGCCCTAGCGCACTTCAATGCCGGCCTGGCTGTTTGTGCTGTCGGAATCGTCGCTATCCCACTCCGTTGTCCCCGAACAGGGTGTCCGGGTAGGTTCCTAGGTCAAGGATTTCCAAGAGTTCTATAAGCCTGCAGGTGCCTCGTCTAACCTCTCGCGGAGATAAATCGAGCTCACTGCGCCGGTGAAGCTCCAGTGCATCTGCTGGACACCAGAACGACTGGCACAAGCGTTTTGTGTGCTTGCCGGGGGGCACTGAGTGCAAACTTGCAAGCTTCCGTCCCGCCTCCACATAGCCTGCTCCTCGACATAGAGGTGACGCAGGGCCTCGTGCATGAATTGGCATGGGAATGTCTACACCCTGTCGACTGAACACCCAGCTCGTACTTGTGGCAGCGCGTGCACCGGCATTGGACTTTCGTCTCGGAGTGGCATGGGGTTGAAAGCAAAGGTTGTGCTCCGCAGAACCTCGCCAATCACTCTGTCTGTGGCGAGCAGGCTCAGCCAAGCACGCAGCAGCAGCACTATGGAAAGTGGCAAGAGTCAAAAGCCTTCTGCATCGATGCGCCGCTTTTCACGATTGAGTCCGATAAAACACCCAACGCACAAAGATGTCAGCAAGCGTTCTCGCACCGCGCCCTCGCGGAGAAGGCATTGGCACCGAGCACCAGCCGATGATTCCGTGGTGCTTAGGGTGTCAACGTTCAAATGCGGCAACTACCGCAATCTCCTAAAACCACAGAGACCGAAATGAGCATCTTTATCTCAGATGCCAGAGGCAGTTGATGTTGTAGAAGGGTGATCCCAACTTGCCCCACATATCTGAGACTCTTGGTCTCCTTAGCTTTTCTTCATCACCAACTGCCCGCATGCAAAGCATCGACTTCGGAGAATATTGGGTAACAGCAATTTGCGCACACGGAGGCTACAGGTCCTGAGCTGCAAGGTGGGGGCTACCAGGCCTAAATCAATTAAACACCAATGGGGGCCCTCCATGCTCAGGGCCCGAGGAGCCCAATTGCCTGTGCTCTCGGCCATCTCATGGGCCTTTGCAAAACTTTTGAAAGATTCCTGGGTGGTTGGCATGACGGCCCGAGCGGAGCAGTCATGTCGGTCACGCACAGCTTTGCAGACACCACAACTACCTTCGGTAGTTGAAACGTGTGCTCATGGCAAGCCCGACTTTCAATCATCAAGTCATATTGATCTGTTCTTAGTGCGAAGTTGTGAACATTGTGCAATGCAGAAGAAGTCAGCCGCCCCATAAAATTCACGGATATATTCCCCGGCCTCCAGCCAGGAGTCAACGTGAATGTCACTAATTCTCCTATCACGGCACCGGTCACACTCCCGCTCCGGCTGCAAGTGAACAGCAGGTTGGCCATCCTGTCTCTGTAATTCTATGATGTGCAGCTTTTCGTCTATGATGCAACGCACTGGATTCTGTCTGCATTCGGGCATGTGACCTCCTCCGTCTATCCGGATGGATACCTCAAATGTGCAAGCAGAGAGCACTCGGGTCAAGGCAGCTGCTGGCGAACAGTTAGGCTTCCCTGCAAACCTCGAACCAGCACTTTTCTGTTTATATTTGTCACCACCGTACATACATACTAAGATCAACGGCAGAAGCCTATATGACGGCGAGCTGAGTCGGGTACCTGTACCACATGCAGAAATGGCAGCGGTCACACCAACGACCATCTTTGCACCCTCGCTTCTTCTGCGCGTACTTACCTCAGATGCAGTGCTTGCAGCTCTCAGATCTGCTACACTTACTTGATAAAAGAGATGGCAAGATACGGGAAGTGGGAGATGGTCAGAGAAAATGAAGGCATGGGGTCGAACATGGTCAAACAGTTATTCTACTGAACGAACACGTGCCAGTTTCGAATCTTGGTTTAGCCGATTCCTTTCACTCGAGAGCAGTGGCATTCCGTAGTCAGCATGTTCGCTCTCCATGCGCTTCCCATCATCACGAGCAGCTAGCATGGGGCACCGTTGCTCACCGCAGTCACGAGATGCGGGTACATCTGCCATTGCAGTTCGGCTACGCTCATCTGAAGACTTAACTTAACTACTCCCCCACACACACACACACACCGCTGGAGAATCAAACGTACGCCAGGACTGCGAGACAACCGACCGTTCATGCTTGCACATCTCTTCTTGTGCATCGCGAATCGCAACCATGGTTATCCGCAGCATCTTCGCAACCATCAGTATCGGAAGTTTGCTTCCAAAACGCTTCTGATTCCATTTATTGTGTAGTCACGCTGCATTCTATCGGCTCACACCCTGCAGACGAGGAACATGGAGCCGCGCAACTGAACGGATGCCCCAAGGACCCGATCTCGGTACAGTGGACGCTCGTTTGTTTTGCACGGACACTGTCCGACATGCCGCAGGTGTTCAACACTAGCTGCACTAGCTGAGCAGAGCATGCAGTTGCAGAACCCGTTCAGCGAACTGCAGACTTCTGCCAAGTTTGCAGCACTGAATCCGGGTAAATCTGGCATCGCTTCGACAGGCGCCTCATCACTCAAGCGAAGCTGGCTATTGGCAAACGAGATGCGTTGCACTCAATCTCTACTTGTTCTTGCCATTTGGCTCCGTCACATGAAAAATCGGCCTGACTCGCAGATGATGAGGCTGCTTCCGGAACCCTGCATCGACTCAATCATTGACCGAGGGTCAAGGTTCAAAACAGAACAAGGACAAGAGCACATAAGTGTATATAGGATTCTAGATGAATATAGACATATACACATAATATATATATATATATGTATGTATGCATATGTGACATGTGCATGACATGTATGTGTACACGAGCGTGCGTGCGCGGGAAACCTGTTTCTATCAAAGGGCTTAGCGCAGCTAGTGATTGAAAGTTTTTCCGTTTCACAGCAGGGGACTGGCTGTCTGTGCAGCGTGCAATGGCCAATCCAACAAAAACGCTTGCCTCGGACACTGATATCCGGTTCTGACGGACATTTTCACCACTCCGTCAGAATGGGCTTGAGACCAAAGACAACGCGCTCTGCTCCAGTTGCTGGGAGAACACGGCATCTGAGGGTAACGGTGTCTCTTCCGACCCCCCAAAAGGTGTCAGTTCCGACCCCCCACAACCCGGACAGCCCGG
>CAJNDV010024459.1:11908-30709 GCA_905221635.1 Symbiodinium sp. CCMP2456
CTCTCTCTCTCGCTTTCTCTTTCTCTCTTTGTAGACCCCATAGGCCCCAGCAAGTCCCAAATCAGGCACCGAGCCTTTGCGCAGGTTCCGTTGTCACTGGATCCTTCGGCGAGTCAGCTGGAGATGTTTGAGGCTATCATCTGTTGCAGGGTTTGGGGATTTAGGGTCTAGTGGTTGTAGGGTTTGGGGATTTAGAGTTTAGTGGTTTTAGGGTTCGGGGATTTAGAGTTTAGCGGTTTTAGGGTTTGGGGAGTTTGCGAAAAAGAAGAGACTTTCAGATCGGCCCCAAAAAGTGTGGGCCACTACCACACATGAGATGCCCAGGGGTTAAGAAGCCACCCTACAATGTTAAGATGCGGGTTGCATCTGGGGGGCCTGCGATATAGAAGTTTAGTCAAATCGAACCTCGTAGGTCGACTGTGGACAAACGTGAGTTTCCGAAAATAAGGGGTACCTTCCTTTGGGGTCTTTATTATAAGGATCCTACTGCTTAGGGTGCTATATTAGGGTTCCCTATTTTCGGAAACCCCGAACTTGAACCTGGCTGCAATGTTGCCAGTTCAAGAGGGGAACCCCCTATGAGTTTCGGCAGCCCACCACCCTTTCAGTAGATTCGGAGGGGCCAAGCGGATTCGTAGCAGCATCAAGCAAGGGGTCAGGGCGGCTTGGGTTCATGTGGTTTTGGCTTCGAGCGTGCTTATGGCCTGCTAAGCATGCAGTTGGGGGGGGTAGGGTTGGATCCTACAGGGTTTTGTTTTTTTGAGGGATGGGTCTTTAGGGTATTGGGTCCTAACGCGTCTAGTTTAGGTTTCTTCCGGGATTGAGGATTCGATAAGCAATATTTGGCGTTTGTGGGGTTCAAGATGTTTGGGCTTAGTGGTTGCGGTGTTTGCTTTCCAGTCGAGTTCAGATGTCTATACGGCGCAGGATATATATATATATATACACACACACATATATATATATATATATATACATATATATATATATGTACACCCAAGACCTTAGTTTCACCTTGAGGCACGAAACGCTCTGAGCCGCAACCTCCAGCAGAACCCACAACTACCCGCCTGTCCGCCTTATGGCTTAACTTTGAGGTCTAAGTCCAAATTATTGGTACGCGTGTCCTCCTATAGCCCATTTATTGCTGTACTATGATTCTTTCTCCATCTCTGTCTCTCTCTCTCTCTCTCTCACATTTATGAGTGTGTAAATGTACCGGTCACACACACACACATGGCTCCTTGCCTCTGCCCCGCTCTCTCTCTCTCTCACTTTCTCTCTCTCTCTCTCACTCTCTGTTGCTCTCTTGGTGCGCATGTAGTATACATACCATATGTATCTATATACATGTATATATACCTACATACATATGTATATGTATATAAATATATATGTACAGATACACATGCACACACGCCAAAAAGAGTGTAGTGTCCTTGCCATGACACCCCACAAAGCATGCAACAATTCCTTCTACATACTGCCCTGATACTCTGTTGGGAGCTAGGATTAGGGGGACCCTTGGGGATACATAAACCCTCTCAATAAGGTCCCTTTCAAGAGAGCCAAAAGTAGGGTTCAGAAGGGGTACCCTTTAAGGGGGTACCCCTAATAATACTACCTATCTGTGCCGTCCTGTCGTCAGGAACCGGAGCCCGCAGCAGAGGAGCCGCTTGAAGCTGTAGAGGCCGCGGGCCCTAAACCCTAAACCCTAAACCCCTAAGCCCTAAACCCTAAACCCCTAAGCCCTAAACCCTAATAGAGTTTCAGATTCAAGGTCGAGGATTCAGAGGTCTAAGTTGAGGGGTTAGGGTTTAATATAGGGGCCTAAATCATTACCTATATCATTTTTGGGGGTTCCTTAGTCTAGCTATGGTATAATGGGCCCCAAAACCCTTTTCTAATTATTAAGGCCCCTGTGTTAGGTTTAGGTTTGGGGTGGATTTTCAGGGTGAGGGATCAAGGTTGAAAGGGTTTGAGGGTTAAGGCTCAGGTGGAGGCCAGGGCCAGCTGCGCAAAGAGATCTCCCTAAGGGTTCAAAGGACCCCAGAATCAGGTACTTAGGTTTCGGGGTTTAGGGTTTAGGGTTTTAGGGTTTAGGGTTTAGGGTTTAGGGTTTAGGGGTTTAGGGTTTAGGGTTTAGGGTTTAGGTTTCGGATAGTAGTTATGTAGGTTACTGTTTGGGAGAGTATATGATTAGGTACTTGGACCCTCAGGCTTTCTTCTCTCCGGACCGTCGGGGAGTGCCCTAAGGCCCGAGTTTTTTACGGTGCTCAAGAGAAGCACGAGTAGCTCGGCACGTGTCACCTGCAGCATTGAGTATGGGTATTCTGTAGTATATACATTTGGCGGCCAAATAAATGCTTCTCGACCTACTATATTGGCACTTGGACTCTATGAGATTTTCTGAAGCACGTGAAGTCAGGCAGGAAAGCAGCAGCATTCGTGAGAAGATCGGAGCCGCTTGAACATGTAAAGTCACGGCGGTGACCATCAGGTCCAACATAAAAACCTGAGTAGTTACATATGACGGAGTATTTATAGTCCTTGTAACCGTTAAGTGACAGCATGATGTGTTCCAAACTCCATTCTAAATCGGTGCCCGATATTTTTGGGACATTATGAGCCGCCCAAGACCCAAATCCTGTGCTTGTTTCCTAGGATCGCACTCCCAGATCCGAGCTGCAGTTCTCTAAGTTTGGGGCCCCTCCAATTTCTCCCAAGAGTGATTTGAATTCATATTTGCATTCAGGATCCGAACATGGCCTTCAGCACCCTAAACCCTACCTGTGGCCCAGGAAACCTACCTTTTTAAGGACTTTTTTCTAGAAGCCATAATAGGGAACCCTAAAAAGGTAGGTTTTTTCGGCCACAGGTAAACCTTGTTACACCCTAAGCTATAGGCCTTCAGTTTCGAGTTTGAGAACCGCGTGTCAGTTTGCTCCAGGACGGTTCTGAGCTTCGTAGCACCCGAAGGTTTCGGGTTTGTAGGGTCTTAGGTTTTGGGGGTTTGCGTCATATAGGGGCCAAATAGTTACCTATACTATTTGTGGGGGTTCCTTGGGACATGCCAGCAGTGTCTGAACTGAATCTTATGGCCACGGTCATGAGTGTGCCAGGATCCTGAGCCAACAGCTGCGGATCCACTCGCGGCAGAGGCAGCGCGCGTGCTTGTTCTGCACCTTGTCGTAGCACCCACAATCCGACCCATGAACCCCCGTGACTTATACAAGAGTAGTATTCTTGGATATACATATCAAAATATATAAATAAGATAACTAAGACCTGAATTCTTGACTGTACCTATATGAGTAGCTAAAACCTGATTTCTAAACCTGGAAGTTCGCGAGTCTATCGCTGTTCAGCCTTTTGTGCTCTGCCCTCTACAGTTCGTGGAAGGTGGTGTTCCCGTCAACTCGTGCTTTGACGCTTGACGGATGATTGGAGTGTAGGGGTTTGGAGTTCAGGGTTTAGGGTTTAGGGTTCCGGATATGGACCTCCGACCACTTCGCCTAAATTTTGCTACGTGTGAGTCTGCGTTTGCTTCTGTGTTTTTTTTGGGGGGGAACATGCCATGCGTCCCTATACAGTAGCTTAAATCGCCAATTCCCGGACCCAAAAAACCCTAAACCCCTAAAACTGAAACCTAAACCGTAAGCCTTAAACCAGAGACCTTAATTCCTGAACCTTATGAATGTTACACACTACAGATCTTAAACCTCCAACTCTGAACCTTATAGACCTTAACCCCTCAACCCTAAACCCTAAACCTGGAAGCCTAAACCCTCAAACCCCAAAGCCTAAACCTTAAACCAGTAACCCTCAAACCCTCAAAAGCCCCAAAGCCTAAACTTTAAACCCGAAACCCTCAAACCCTCAAGCCCCAAAGCCGAGACCCCGAGTTCGTCAGGATCCCGAGCCTTCAGTCGAAGAGCCCCTTGCAGCAGAGGCAGCGGGGCCAAACCCTAAACCCCTAAACCCCTAAAGCCCCTAAAACCCCTAAAACCCCTAAACCCCTAAACCCCTAAACCCCTAAACTAAACCCTAACCCCTGAGCTCTAAGCCCTAAGCCCTAAACCCAAAGCCCTAAACACTAAACCCCTAAACCCTAGGCTGCAGTCCTAAATGCCGGAAGCCATGATTCAATCTGGGGATCGAGAACCTTGGGTTTAGGGTCTGAGTTTTCGGGGTGGGTTTAGGATCTAGGGTGTAGTGTAGGATTTCGGATTTAGGGTTTAGTTTTCGGGGTGTTGAGGATGTTGAGGTTTGGGTTTCAGGGCGTTTTGTCTTCGGGTTTGGGTTGGTCTTAGGGCCTCAGTGGTTCCGGGTCTACAAGGGCCGAGGCCTCCGTGAGGTTGATCGACTCCTCTCAACATGACGCTAAGCCCTACCACCTGCAAAGCTAAGCCTGATGACAAGGTATGAACAAACTATGCCCAAGCCCGAAACCCCATGTACAGGCTGCTTGACTTCTTCTGTTTTGAAGACAGAATCCGAGTTCTAAGACAGGTCAACTTCCAAAAGGGATACACTGGATGTAGGTTTAGTGTTTGTAGCCCTTCTTCTTTTGTTTTTTGTGCGACCCAGCGGCGGCCAGAGTTTATGGGTTTAGGTTTTGGACTTTTATGGTTTAAGGTGTTCCCCTTGCCGAAAATTGCGGAAAATGGAAGGAGGTGGAGCCCGCAGACATCGAGCCACCTGTAGAGGCCTTGACTTTGGGGTCTTTTTGGGGGTTCAAGGTTTAGAGTTGGAGGGGGTCCATGTCGAGCGCTACCTAAAGGCTTCGGGGACATTCTGAGACTGGCTGTTCCAGCAGAGCTATGTCACAGAAAGTCATCCGCCGAACACTAGCTGTTGTTTTTGCTGATGTGGGTTATATGGTTTGGACGATGTGGCAGGGGGGTTCGGAATGATACTGCATTGCTCGGCATGCCTATTGGTGAGTGCGTGACATGTATGCGGATAGCCAGAACAAGATAGATCAACAGGTTTAGATTCTGCAGAGAAAGGATGCACACTACCTGTAGTGTCCAGGTTAGTCCTCTTGTCGCCTGTTGCCCTTAGTCGTGCTTGTGGCTAGGATCCCACAAGCTTCTGCAAAACAAGGCAACTGACAGAAGGACCTTCAATGAAGACTGTGCGTACGCCCCAAAACGTCAATACCCCTCAAGGTGTTCCCTGATGTATGCCCGTGACAATCAAACCCCTCTCCCTTAATAGAGAGTGTAGCAGCGATCCGGTTATCAGAGCCCATTACTGCAAGGGGTTGAAGAATCAGGGTTATTATTGACCCTAAACCTAAACCCCTAGACCCTAAACCCTAAACCCCTGAACCCTAAACTCTGAACCCTAAACCCCTAAACCCTAATCCAGGGCTATTGGCTTTAGTGGAAGTGGCAGGCCTGGCCACCACAGCTTCAGCCTGTGGCCGCAGAAATGCAGGCAGCTGAAGAGGCAGCGTCCGGATTGGATTTTCTGGGGCTAAGGCGGTTTTTGGGCTAGGCTTTAGGGGTGTAGGGTTTAGGGTTTAGGGTGCAGGTTTGAGGGTTTAGGGTTGAGGGTTTTAGGTGATGAATACGTTTATCAAAATTTGAAATAGGGCATGGTGAGTGAGGTGTAATGGGTTTAAAGTACGGCTTAATAAAATTTGAATAGGGGTTTAGAAAAATTTAATAAGGTTTAGGAGGGTATTCGGACAGGATTCTGCTTGCAGGGTTGTAGGGGTCACCTTAGATAACCTCGAAACCCTAAACCCGAAAACACCAACACCTAAATCCTAAACCCTGAGGCGAGTTTGAACCTGATTTGGGTTTTGATGGGTTCGATGGCTTAATATAGGCGCCTTAATAATTAGAATTGGGTGTTGGGGCCGACCATACTATAAGTATTAATAAGGAACACCCTGAATAGTACAGGTAATTATTTAGGGCCCTACAGTACGGTCTCTTGTGTTTGGAGGAGTCCTGGGAAGAGGTTTAGGGCTTAGGGCTTTATGCTTTTATCTGTGGTTCACTGCAGCTTTTTTTCTGTTACCCATGTAG
Source organism: Symbiodinium sp. CCMP2456 (assembly GCA_905221635.1). Classification (NCBI taxonomy): domain Eukaryota; class Dinophyceae; order Suessiales; family Symbiodiniaceae; genus Symbiodinium; species Symbiodinium sp. CCMP2456. The sequence goes on from CAJNDV010024459.1 coordinate 17,953, forward strand.
CAGAAGAATGTAGAAGGGGTCTTTATGCAACAATGTGCCGCACTTCGGAATCATGTAGAAGACAGGTTGATCTACTTCATTCAACTTGTCTCCGAGCGGACAACGAAGCTTCAAACTGCTCGTCACATGTGCTTCTGGTGACAGATGTAGCCCTATGGGCTCAATAATCATATACTCCCCCAAATAGCAACTACTATCCGAACCCGAAACCGAAAACCCTAAACCCCTAAACCCCAAACCTCTAAACCCCTAAACCCTAAACCCCAAACCCTAAACCCCTAAGCCCTAAACCCTGAACCCTAAACCCTAATACCTGATTCTTGGGTCCTTTGGACCCTTGGGGTAAAGGCCGAAATCATGCGGCAAGAGTCGTAGGGATGATGGCTATGGTTACAATGGAACCCTAGGGATCTAAGGGTTGAGGGGTTTCAGGGTTTAGTGTTTTAGGGTTTGGGGTTTAGGGTTTTTGGGTTTTACAGTTTTAGGGTTTTAGGGCTTTAGGGTTTAGGGTTTAGGGTTGTAAGGTTTTAGGGTTTAGGGTGGTCCGCCACGAATATTTGGGGTTTAGGGATTAGGGTATAGTCATGGAGCCAGCCGTTCCTTTAGACAAACGCCCTATGTCGCCTGCATCGGCTTGTGCAAGTGGCGACCCAGCCCAGAGATTTCAGACGTTAAGGGGTTTGGGGCCCTTTAGGGCTTAGGCCCCTCTGAGTCATCAGAAGGCTTCACTGGTACTTAGTTTGTTTGAGGGTTCTGCCTAGACCCTAAACCCCAAACCCTAAACCCTAAACCCCAAACCCTAAACCCTAAACCCCAAACCCTAAACCCTAAACCCCAAACCCCAAACTCTCAACCCCAAACCCTAAACCCCAAGCCCTAAACCCCTAAACCCTCAACCACAAACCCTTCTGGGCTTGAGGGTTCTTGGGCCTTAGGGCTTGCAGGCAGGTCATGTAACCCTGCTGAACCTTAGCCATCCCTAAGGGTCCAAGTACCTAATAATCGTATGCTCTCCTGAATAGTAACCTACATAACTACTATCCGAACCCTAGACCCTAAACCCTAAACCCCTAAACCCCAAAAAGGAACTATTATGGGGCCAAATCATATACTCTCCCAAATATTAACCTACAGAACTACTATCAGAAACCTAAGTACCTGATTATGGGATCCTTTGGACCCTTGGGGCATGGTGCAGCCTCGGACCCTTTTTTTGAAGTTGCCAATGTAGGGTGTAGGGTGTAGGGTTTAGGGTGTAGGGTTTAGGGTGTAGGGTGTAGGGTGTAGGGTTTAGGGTGTAGGGTACAGGGTTTAGGCCTGCATATTATAGAAGCTTGAATAATTACCTATACTATTTTTTGGGGAGGGGGCTCCTTATTAGATTTATAGTAAGATGAATCCCAAAAACCCTACTAATTAACATTATTAAGGCCCCTATATTACTCTTATCACCATCTTGGTCTCGGATCTGCGGTTTGGGGTGTAGGGTTTCTCGAATCTGTGAATCATGAACATGTTCTCGATCCCCAGACAGCCGTTGTCTGGTGTTTTCTCCTGGTGTGAGCGTGGATATTCCGGCTCACACGTTTGTCATCAGCAAAGTATGCTAGGTGTTCGTTGTGTGTCAGCTTGGATTCATGGTTGCTGCGGCCCACCTTTGCAAGAATCATGAAGCAAATTGAGCTAACCCTTGCTCCATAGACAGCGAAAGGCTGCCGCAGCGGCAGAGGAGCCACCATCTGCAGAGCCGGCTGCCGTTGTGGAAAAGGCTTGGGAGGATTGAAGTTTCTACCTACATGGAAACTCATCAAGGCTTCAGATTACAATGACCTCGGTATACCGTACCCCCAAGAAACTACTGTATTCCTTCCAGGCATCCCTTGTTACGTACCGTGTGCTGTACAGCAAAGCCCTACTCAAAGTTCATGGCGTCATAGATGTCAGGGCTGGTTCCTCGAACCTACAAGGCTCCAAAGCTCCCGAGGTGGGTCCTGTTTCGTCCTACCCAGAGAACCCGGTACCCCTCAATTAAGGAATATACCCTAAATCATAATATTAAGGCCCCCATAGTTTAAAGTATATTCCTAAACCCTAAACCCTAAACCCTAAACCCTAAACCCTAAACCCATAGTTTAAGGTATATCCCTTCATGAAAGGGTATTGGGTTCTCCCTAAACCCTAAACCCTAAACCCTAAACCCTAAACCCTATGGTAGGTAATACTTGCAGACTTGGAGCTTCATTGGGAAGCCCTACAGTACCCCAAGGCAGCACCTAAGAGTGTCTCCTAGGGTTTAGGGCAAGTTTAGGGCTTTTATTTGTTTTAGGGTTTAGGGTTTATATCAATTTTAGGGGTTTAAGGCTTATATTAGATTTAGGGTTAAGGGTTTATATTAGTTTCAGGGCTTAGGGTCTAGGGACTGTGCCCGCACACCCTAGAGGCCTGATTCCCGATGCAGTGTTTAGTTCACATGAGCCGTGCTTCACAGGCGCCGCGCAGTGCCACGGACGACTCGGCAGAAGAGTGCCCCAGCTCAGTAGAACTTCCTGCCCTGCAGGATGTTGCTCTCGAGTTTGATTCTTTCCGGCTTAGTACCTGTAGTCTCCATTGTAGTTCCTTTTTCGGGGAATAACCAGTTTTAGATAAGGAATTTTATAAGGCATCCCCCAAAAGGAACTACAATGGAGACTATAGGTAGAACCCTAAACCCGTCAAAACCCCTGGCCTTGGATTTTCGACCAGACTTTTTTCAATCCTACACCGCAACTGGCAGTGGCGGGTCCACAGGACCTCCAAAACTCCAGACCTGTTCGGCCTTATAAGCCATGATCCTCTACATAGCTACCCCCTTCAACCCGAAATCTACATACTCTTAACACTCGCAAGAGTATGTAGATTGTGGCAGGACATTCTACCACCCGCGCACACCTGCCCACAGTCACATACATGATTTTTACAGCATGCATGAAGGCATGCATGCCCACAAACACACACACACACACACACACAGACAGACGGAAAGACGGACAAATGAACGTACGTGCTCCCTTACACACGATTACAGTGGACGCGTGTAGTTGTGATTCATGGGCCTCAGGAGTTTCTGCCTGATGAGAGACGGGTCTCTGAGGCTTGCGCACTCCGAAACCGGTAGTGCGGACGCTAGTAGGTTTTGGGTCTAAGGTTGGCTTTAGTAGGTTTTGGGTCTAAGGTTGGCTTTAGTAGGTTTTGGGTCTAAGGTTGGCTTAACCCCTGTAAGAGCCCAGCTCTTTCAGGCACCTGACCTTGATGGAGTCCTCGAATGCGGGCTCCTGGTCGAGGATGGTCAGCGAAGAGGCGGGGTATGTCATCGTTATTTGCTTTACTTGGCTTCGGGTTTTTGTCCTTAGGGTTCAGGGTTAAAGACTTTGTGACGAGGTGTCTCCAAGTGCCCTGTGTTTTACTTCACAGCAAGAGACATTGGTCTTGTTTAACAGACTTCTCTTGACCAAGCCCATTGCTATTAACAGCCGTCCAAGATATCACGTTTTCTAATTTTATGCCATGTATTGCGTGGAGTTCCAATCTTAGTGGTTTGGGTAGCAGCAAGACCTCATTAACCGCACGAACTCAAACTACGTGATTCGATTATCAAGACACTCTGCTAATCCGGAGCCGCTTGGGAGTTTGCATACCGCTCCGAGGAAGATGTGCCGACAGACGGCACTCTGGAGATAGCAGCCAGAGCCTCGTTCCGGGCTCTACCTATAGCCTCCATTGTAGTTCCTTTTTTGGGTTACCTTACAGGATCTATAATATAAAAATGGTTAAACCAAAAGAAGGAACTGCAATGGAGACCATAGGTAACATTGCGACAGGCAACATTGGTGGGCTGCAATCCAGGGGGCCTGAATAACTAGAACAGGGTTTTGGGTGCCCATTATACTATAATGATAATGAGGAACCCCCAAGATAGTATTGGTAAGTATTTAGGCTCCGACAGCCTCTATATTAGGCTTAGTGGTTTCTCCCGCATGTCTGACACGACATCTCCTGTACCTTGTCGTAGTTAGTGTTCCAGAGAGCTCAGTTTACAATGTTCTGCATCATTAACCAAAGGCTCCATGTACCCATATAGTACATACTTAGGCCTTAAAGGGGTCCCTATATAGGTACTTTAAGGCCTAAGTATCTACTATAAAGGTACATGGAGCCTTGGGGTAAGCTTTATTCATCGGCAAGGCCATGCGTCGCGAAGAACTCACCGAAGCCGAGTTGTTTCCGGAGTGCTGTGTTTCGCGCGCGCGCGCGCGTGGAGGAAGCGTTCTTTTGCAGTTGAGGAAGGATCGACACAAGTCCCCATAAATGTCGCTTCATCAATCGCGAGTCGACCACTATAAGGTAGCATGGGATCCAGCCTCAAAAGGATGTCGGGTGCCGTGATGGGAGTTGCTAGATCCACTCATCCCCAAGTTTTTTCTCCATTGGGGAGAGGGAATATCAGGGGTGCGGAGACCGCCCCAGGGTCGCTGCCGAGTAGTTATAAATTAAACCTCCGACATTTTCGTCTCGGAGTACCCTAAACCCGATCCCATAACCCTAAACCTTAAGGCACACAGAAACATCGTGCAGAGCAACTTCACGCCCGACAGTCTGCCTTGTCGAATGCAAAACCCTACAGAGTGCTTTCAGCAACCCTTAAAAGTGAGCCGTGTAGAGCCGCTTAATTTCATTAACCCTCAAAACCCTAAGGGTCCAAGTACCTAATAATCAGATACTCTCCCAAAGAGTAACGTACATACCTACTATCCGAAACCTAAATACCTGATTATTGGGTCCTTTGGACCCGTAGGGCTCAAAAGAACCTTGTCGTGGACACCCTGGAAGATCCCTTATAGTACGCTTTCAGTGTCACGTGGAGACGCTCTGAATGGAACCCTTTCGTGAGCCTTAAAGCCCTAAACCCCTAAACCCTTAAACCCTAAACCCTTAAACCCTAAACCCTTAACCCCTAAACCCTCAAACCCTAAACCCTTAAACCCTAAAAACCCTCAATATAGCAACCCTTAAGCCCCAAATATAGCAACCCTTAAACCCCAAATATAGCAACCCTCAAACCCTAAACCCTAAACCCTCAACCATTAACTGGGCTTCAAACCCTAAATATAGCAAGCCTTAAAGGAACTAGCCAAGGCTGGAGCAGCAGAAATGGATGCCCTGGTGCGGGCCTGAACTCGAGGGTTTAGGGTTTGGGGTTTGGGGTTTAGGAGGTTTTAGGGTTTAGGGTTCAGGGTTTAGGAGGTTTTAGGGTTTAGGGTTTAGGGTTTAGGGTTTAGGAGGTTTTAGGGTTTAGGATGTTTTAGGGTTTGGGATGTTTTAGGGTTTGGGGTTTGGGGTTCAGGAGGTTTTAGGGTTTGGGGTTCAGGGTTTAGGAGGTTTTAGGGTTTAGGGTTTAGGGTTTAGGAGGTTTTAGGGTTTGGGGTTTAGGGTTTAGGGTTTGGGGTTTAGGAGGTTTTAGGGTTGAGGGTTTAGGTAGGGGCCTTTGGGTTTAGGGTTCAGGGTTTAGGAGTTAGGTAGGGTATAGGTTTTAGGTTTTAGGGTTTAGGGCTGGGGCTGCCAGTGCGGATGAGGCTTTAAGGGTTTCTTCATGTGATAGTGACCGTATTCAGGGCGCGTGTCCTCATACTATGGATACTACACTGGTCACGGCTCTTTTCTTGTAGTCGCCGTCGTGCATTCGTGGTCATCGTGGTAGTGCTGATGGCTGCTGCTGGTCGCCGGAGTAGTCGTCGTCGTTGTAGTAGCCTCCTACAGCACTACTCTCCGCATTCAGGCCCCATATTGCCAGCAGTCATGCTCCCGTATACCCTAAACCCGTGTTCTTAGTAGTCGTCGTCGTCAGTAGTGGTATCAGTAGCAGTCGTCGTCGTGGTCGTAGGTGGTAGTAGCAGTCGTCGTTGTCGTCGTCGTAGTCGTTGTCATAGCCCACCTCCAGACCCAAATCTAACTAATTCTTCAAGCCCCTATATGCGCAGTCGTAGCTGAAACCAAATGCAGAATAACACAAAACCAGTTTCTAATTATTCAGACCACTGCACTACTTGTTTGTTATGTGTGTTATTCCAGGTTATTCAAGTGTTTATTCGTGTGCACTCAATTTTCCAAGACTGTTCTTATTGCTGCTAATCTTCTAGTTGTTCACTATACTCTATTTTCGTTCTTGTCACTGTTAACTTCTTGTCATCATGTAGCAATGCCCTGATTTCTCATGAAAATTCTCATGCTCTTGGCTGGCACTCGGGTTCGTGATTTGCAGCGTCCTCCCCTGAATAATTAGAATTGGGTTTTGGGCTCCTTCATAGTATACGTGTAAAAGGGACACCCCCCCAAAAATCTTGGTTTAACTTTACAGTCACTTTATAGCTTTATGACTTTTAGGATTAGCCTTTTTTGATATTAGGGGTACTAAAAGTTATAATTTTAGCAAGGTAATAAAGAGCAACCCAGAAATAAGCTTGGTCATTATTCCTTTCATCCGAAGCCGAGGACAAAGGATTCGTGCGGCACAGCTCCACAGAGGACACGGCTCGCAGGGAACTTGCTAAGCTTCCTTTATTAAACACGTGAAAACCAGAAAGTACTTTAAGGGATCTTCCAGGGTGCCTACGACAAGGTTCTATAAGGGTTCTTTTGAGCCCTAAGGGTCCAAAGGACCCAATAATCGGGTACTTAGGTTTCGGATAGTAGTTATGTAGGTTACTATTTGGCAGAGTATATGATCATTAGGTACTTGCACCCTTAAAATTATTCATAAAGTGAAAGCCAGAAAGTTGGAACACCATTCTCCTGGTACCCTTAAGCTAAGATAAAAGGGATCCTAGCACCAATCATCCCAAATCCATGTTCCAACTTTCTGGGATTTACTATCCCTAAGGGTCCATGTACCCAAATACTACTTATATAGCTACCCTAAACCCTAAACCCCTAAACCCTAAACCTTTAAGGCCTATTTGGGTACATGGGCCCTTAGGGAAGAGGGTTTCTACAGGCTGGGTTTCTACACGGGCGCTGTAGTAACTAAGATCTACGAGTTTATGGCTTAGGGTTTGTCAATGGGCTCTGGTTTGAGTGGTGCGGGTTTCGGGTTTTAGGATTTTTCGGATTTAGGATTGAGAGTTTCGGGTTCAGGGTTTTAGGCTTTAGGATGGGGTTATGTTAAGGCTACTCAAGGGTACCACAAACCCTAAACCCTAAACCCTAAACCCTAAACCGTGTTGGAGTTTCGTGTGCGGGGGTGTTTAGGGTTTCGGGTTCAGGGCCAGAGCTTGAGGTGTAAGATTTCAACAATTCAGAACTGTTCAACCAGCCTACAAGCCCCATGAAGGAGCTGACGGAGGGATACAGGATATTGGGATTCAGGCTTTAGGGTCTAGGGTTTAGGGTTTTTTGTTGCCGAAATCATTGCAACATAGGGCCTGGACCAGGTCAGGTGCAACGGGAATGCGCGCATACCAAGCCAGGATATGCGCGGGAGAAGTGCAGACTGGCCAGAATGCTCCCAGTAATTATTCCGTCTTGTGAGAGTCCAGTAAGTCTTGGACATTTTGACGTGGGTGGTTACCGTTATAGGAGCCTTATAGAAGGTCTATATACCTTATGGAATCCTTATAGAAGCCCTATATACCCTATTCCCAGTATGGCAACTTAAATTTAAATTCCTTAACAGCAACCCAGTATATGATCCCAGAGCCACAAGAAGGGAACCCTATCTGTGAAGAACCTCCGCGAAACTTTTGCAGCGTTGCAGCCTGTCAGGACGCCGATGCTAAAGCATCTGCGGGGTTCTCAGCTGCATGCCGCACTAGATATCGTCACTATCATAGAAAGCGTTTCGGGTGTGTTCCGGGGCCCGAAAGCCTCTACATTTAACGCAGGTTCGGCGGTCACAACCTTATAGACGGTCTATACACGCCGAGCCAACGCTCCGGAAATCTCGGGACGAACAGCCCTAAATCCATAAACCTAGCTCATCACAAGGTCTGTTTAGTTGTCAGGATTTTGGGGTCGCACTTGAAGGCGTTCGGGTTTGGGGTTTGGGGTTCGGGACAATTGGGGTTTCCGAATCAGGGCTTAGGATGCGGAAGACTTATACTGCACTATGCTATGCTATTTTGTACGTACCATACCAGACTAATTTAATTATACCATGCTACACCATGCTAGGCTATGCCATTCCATACCATAACATACGGTACCATACTGTACCTTACTATACTACTATAGCACACTATACTATGCTATACTTCACCACTATACTATATACTATACTATACGTCACTAGAGGTGAGGGCTTGCAATGGAGACGACGAGCAAGATGTGCGGGAAGAGGCAAGCAGGCTTCATAGATCCATCCCATGCGCCAGAGCGGTACTCCCAACCCCAAATCACCTTACACCCTACAACAAGTTATACATATATATATATATATGTATATATATATATATGTATATGTTTATATGTACGTACGCACATACCTCTTATGTATGTACGTATGTATGTATGTATGTATGTATGTATGTATGTATGTACTATATGTACTTCTGTATGTGTAAATCTATAAGTTGTATATGTTCCGTACATGTGTGTGTATATATATATATATGTATATACATATATATATATATATAGCATTCTTGGGGTTCATCCCAAGCCTGGATGCCTGATTCTTGCTTTCAGGCTTGGGTGTCCAACAAGTCCTTCCCCAAGCCGTTGGGAGGTCCGCGGCTGGCTGCTGGTTTCGTTTTTAGGGTTTAGGGTTTAGGGTACCTATAGTCTCCATTGTAGTTCCTTTTTTTGGCGTAGCCAATTTTATATTAAGGATTTTATAAGGCATCCCCAAAAAGGAACTACAATGGAGACTATAGGTAGGATGTACCATGAGCCCCCCAAGTACCCTGGAATAGAGCAGGTATGGTCCTTAATAGTGGGAATTTAGGGTACATTCGAGGGTAGTTGGGGGGTCTAGGTAGGCTTTGTGATTTACGGTTTGGCTTTGGTGAGTTCTCTAGAGATTGGATGACCACTTCGAGCTCTTTGAGTGTTTCCGGGAGTTTTGATCGAAGGTCCAGGGGTGATAATAGTTATGAATCCAAATCAAGGGTTTAGGGTTTAGGGCCAACCCGAAGGGTCCAAGTACCTAATAATCATGTACTCTCCAAACAGTAACCTACATAACTATACTATCCGAAACCTAAGTACCTGATTATTGGGTCCTTGGGACCTTGGTGCAAGGGATGCAAATTAAATGCTTTAGGGCGTTGCATTTTACAAAACCGCTGCAGGTTCACACCTAAAGAACTACCCTCCAGCGAAGATTTCTAAAACCATGGTCTCGATTGGAGTTTCCGGGGCTTGCTGGTTGTTCTAAAATAATATGTTGGGTCCCTGCAACCGAACGGTGACTTGGGGGTGAATGAGTCTGGGTAAATGTAGGAGCTTCAATATTTGCCTATACTATTTTGGGACCTGGAGTTCCTGGTTATAGTTATTGTCAAATATACCCCAAAGCCTTATTCTAACCCCTAACCCCTAAACCCTAAACCCTAAACCCTAAACCCTAAACCTACGAAGGCCCCCATATTATTTCCACGAGTCAGACATGTTCTTGAGATTTGTTTCCGGGCCCGGAGCCTATGCCAAAGGCTCCATGTACCATCATAGTAGGCTCCTAGGTATCGGGCTTAGGGTTTAGGGTTTTGGTATCTGGGCTGGGCCCCAGACATAAGTATATACTATACCGTTGCTTGGACCCTTTGGGTATGTTGTTGATGTATCTGTTTGACTCTCTTTGTCTTCACACGTGTAGCCTAGCCCGATCTGCTTATCAACACACCCCAAAAGCGCAACAGCAATTTTGAAATCCGACCCTAAACCCAGCCGCTCCACAAGCTCAGACGGAACCCCCCAACCCCTGAGCCCTAAACCCCAAAACCCTATAAACTCTAAACCAACTAAACCCCCAAACCCTAAACCCTAGAACCCTAAACCCTCAACCCTAAGCCCTAAGCCGAACCTGCCACTCCTTAAAGGAGAAGCCGGGGAGCGCACGCTGCAGCAGAAGTCTTCCAAAGAGCTTTTGGACCCCTGCGAAGGCGCATTTTCGGCATTTTTGGTTCAGGGTTTGGGGATTCCGGCTTGGGGTTCAGGGTTTAGGTTTCGGGAATGCGGCTTGGGGTTCAGGGTTTAGGTTTCGGATTCAGGGTTTAGGGGGAGAGGTTTTGGTTTAGGGTTTGGGGGAGAGGGCTTAGGGAGTTGTTTACGGTGCAGCGTAGGGGCCCCAATGACTTAACCTTTGCAGACGTATGGACGTTTGTGAACGGTTGACGTTCGTTCCTCGCTTGATTACTGTAGGGTATTGGATGGTCCTGGGCAAGTCTTGGGCCAAAAGATGTATACTTTAGGTTGTTTGGCCCAGGCGCTTGATGGCCGTCTGTAGCCATGCAATTGGGCTCGGGAGTACAAGTTTGCACCAAGCTGGAACTATACTTGGCAGAGAAGGAGAGTGGAACCCAAACACCTTGAACCGTGTCAGATCCTGAAACCCTTTGTTCCTAAGGCCCTTCACCATACTACAGCTTATGCAACCCTGCTGACACAGAGGAGGAACTCTGGTCTGTGGTCTGGTTTCGTGTTTCTTGTCGAGCCTGTTCGTGGAAAGGAGTCACACGAGCAGAGCGAACAAAAAGAAAGGGAGCCACATAAATAGCCTTCCTAGGGACAGCCCTCGGCCATGTCAACAAAGAGGTTCAGGGTGCAGGGTTACTCTTAGACTCTAGGCTCTACTCGTGCGTCCGCATTCCTGCACTCCGACGATAAATTGAACGACCATGGACACATGACCGCACTGTCTTGCAGTCGTGTAATCACGAGGTTTTGTGTTTTCGGCTGATTGCACAAGAACCCGGATGTCTCCGACACTCCTGATTCATTCTTCTCGATGGTGTATGCAGCATGTCGCTCAGTTGAAGAAGCCCATCTTCACGGGGACAGACGGAAACAACCACCAGGTTCCGATGAGCCTGGAACCATCGCATGGGTGGGGCGCTCGGCTTCTGTTCGTAGGTCGCCACCCAACAACCTCAATAGTTCCAAGCTGCTCATAGCAACCTTTTCAACAGGCTCCCGACACACATTACTAAGAAGCTAACACATCAGGACAGGTACTACGGCAGCAGATGCATGTAGTAGCCGGGGAGAGACCGGTACTGAGAATCCCCAGGCACCACAGGTCCAAGAAGCCGTTTATCCCCAAACCCATGCAGGCCGAAGCCACCGAAAGCCCCGAACCTTCAATCCCAATTCCCGAACCCGGATAGTATAGGGACCTTGATAGCTATACTATTTTGGGGGTTCCTTGTTATAATTCTAGTATAACATGCCCCCAAAGCCCTATTCTAATCAATAAGGCCCCTATTATTAATCCTACCAGAGATCCAGTGGCCTGAACTCGAGGCCCAACACCACAAGCCGCAGTTTGAAACCGACGCTAAGCTTGCCGGCTTAGGCCCTACCTATATTCTCCATTGTAGTTCCTTTTTCTAGTTAGGTTATCCAAATCTACATTATAGGATCCCAGCCATAAAATTGGTTAACCAAAAAAGGAACTACAGTGGAGACTGCAGGCAGGTTTTAGGATTTGCCAAAACCGGCGTCGCAGTTCCCATGCCCAATCAGCCGAATGAAAAAGCCAGAACCCAGTTTGTAGACGGTAAGCTGAGGTGATTCCCGAGCCAGCTGGGGGCCCCGGCTTAGCTTGGGGTAGTGGTTTCAAACGGCCCGCTAAGCTCTGCAGCATAACAAGGTGGGCATCGTGATTCAGCATTTTATGGTTTAGGGTTTAGGTTTAGGGTTCGGACGGCGCTTATCGGTCCTGAGCCTTTCCGACGAGACGCGAGGGATGCTTCCGAGATTTTAGGAATTCTCGCCTGAGTGTCCTGAACCCTAAACCCTAAACCCTAGACCCTACACCCTTAACCCTGAACCCTAAATCTTAAACCCTAAGCCCTAATGATTCCCAAAGCAGCCATACATCGCTCCTAAACCTTGGAAGAGGTGTCTCGGGATTGGAGAGGGCACGACTGGTGTATCAATAGCGAGGTCTCCGGCATCCGTGTGACAGGTACGGTATTGCCTCTAGGATCATCTCATCATCCCTGTCACTCACATGGGTAGTTCTCTAAATTCGGGCCCCTCTTGAGGTCCCCAATATAATACGGCACCCTTACAAAAAGGATCCCAAAAGGGACCCTAATTTCGAAAACTACTCCCGTGAACCATCAACCCTGACTCAACCATAAGCGCAAGCTTTCAACCATTTGTCCCCCGAGCCGGAACCCTTAGCCTAGAGCATCAAACGTAAACCCGAAAGTATCAAAGTCTAAACCCTATGAAGCATTCAGCCCTCAACCCTGAAGCCTATCGGACACCCTAAACCCTAAACCCTGAACCACTGAACCCTACAAGCTCTTAGACAACGATCAGATGCCGGAAGAGCCTGTGGAGGACAGTGAGCTGACGCGGGCCGGGCCCCCTAGCCTTTCAGTTGAGCGGTTTAGGGTTTAGGGTCTTATCTGTTTTTGGTTTAGGGGTATGTTGCTGCAAGTGCATGAGGGTTAGAGATTATAGGGTTTGGCTTCGGGTGTGGGGTTGAGGCTGTCTGCGATGCAGCATCACGTCTGCCAACGCACTTCTGGTTACATCCTAAACCTAAACCCTAAAC
>CAJNDV010024459.1:41691-60431 GCA_905221635.1 Symbiodinium sp. CCMP2456
CCCTATATATGACTCTTTAGGATTGAGGCTATTGGGTTTCCAACTTTTGGGCTTCTACTGTAGGGGTTCCTTTAAAGGGTATTATAGGGGTTCCTTTATAAAGGTGTCTATAAGGGTTTAGGTTTTTGGGGTTTTGGGTTTAGTTAGGGCTTGCGGGCTTCGGGGTTTTAAGCTTTTTGGCTTCGGGGTTCAGCTTTTGGGGTTTACTGCAGGGGCCTTGATAATTAGAATAGGGTTGTGGGGGTTCCTTATTGTAATTATAGGAGAGTTTCTTGGTGAATCCGGCTTATTTTAGCGTCTACTATAGGGGTCTAAATGATTACGTACCTATACCAGTTTGGAGGGATTCCTTATTGTAACTATAGTATAATATAGCCCCAAACCCTTTTCTAATTATTAAGGCCCATATTTTTCCCATAAGTTCCATAGTAGTTCCGTTTTTTGGTGGGTTCCTATTTGGGATCCTATAAGGTAATCCCAAAAAGGACCTACTATGTAGCCCGTGGGTAAGTTGTAGGATTAGGGTCTGCATTCCAGATGCAGTGAAGGGTGTAATAGGGCTCCTGTCAGGGTTCCTTCAAATGGTTTCTATAAGTGTATGTCGCAGGGTGTACTGTATGGGGTCCTGAAAGGTTGGATTGGGGCTTTCGGGTATGTTTTACTATGATGTTGCAAGGCCTGTACTACTACCCGGGGAAAAGCATTCAATACTAATCCATCTCCCCTGCGATATTAGGGTTAGCAGGAAGGTTATCGGGTTTAGGATTTATGCAGTGGGGGGTTTCGCAGCAACAGCAAGCTTACCATAGCCATGACAACGGCAATGACCGTATTTTCTTTCTTCGTGCGAGTCCTGGCAGCGGTCGTTATGATGGAAACCATCCCTACACAAGCAACGGCAGATGCCTTACGAGACTTAGTACACGTTTCCATACTAGACGTATGTACGGTTATGTACGATAAGAGGAAGCCTTCCATAGTCTGACAACTTCAAGGACTCCTGAACAACCTCGTGCGGGCCATGGAATGCCCTACGCGACCATCATAACAGTGTGCCAGACAAGCTGACAAGAAAGGTACCGGGACCAGAGCCATATACAGCCGTTGTAAGCCCCTACGAACTCTGATAGACACATCCAACGCATTCCTCCTAAACGCCGAAGGAACGACATTTCTATAATTAATCGTCTTCACGGCTCCTGACAAGCACTCAACAAAAAAACGAGACAAGCTTTGTAAAAACACCGACACTTGACATGAGATGCACCACTAGGAAAAAACAAAGCCCGTCATAAACCAGAAAAAACCCTGAGCCGTCGTACACTCCTCGAGAAGCTGCCATTCTTCTGAGTACGACGATTACTCTCAATATGATTTCTACTATTACCTTATGGCCTTATTACCTTATTATTCTTACTACTACTGCCACTTCTACTGCCACTTCTGCTACTACTACTACTACTACTGCTGCTACTACTACTACTACTACTACTACTGCTGGTATTAATGGAATGAACAAGAGAGCCCCCACTGGGCAAGCTGAGGCTGACGCAAAAGACCTGCTCGGGCGGAAGGCTAACGGCTCACCTGGAATCAAAAAGGGTTTGAGGGTTCAGGGCCGCCTTTCATAGAGGTGTTGCAGGGTTCAGGAAGGGTCTAGCTACACCTAAAGTTGTACTCTGAAAAAACACGAACCCTGGGTTGAGTAATATCCATCGGGTGAGCTGCGCAAAAAAATACACGCTAAGAACACCCTAAACCCTAAACCCTAACACTGAATCCCGAATTCCCGAAGCTGCGGTCTAAGTTTCTGCCCTTGCTTGGCCCCCGGCGAGCGGTGAACAAACTCTTGTTCAAACCCTTACAAAGCCCTGATGAAGCCAATATTCGATAAACTTTAGAGAGCCCTTCTGAAACCTTATCAAACCCTTCCAGGGTTGCATGGGATATCTTCCTCAGTCACGCTCCTGACTTTTTTCTAGACTGCAGCTTCAAGCCTGGCTTGGCTCTGTAAGGTTTAGGGTGTAGGGTTTAGGGGTTTAGAGGTTTAGGGTTTAGGGTTTAGGTACGACCAGTCGAATTCGTACTATGGGCTTTCATCCCTATTGAAACATCCCCGCCATATGCCATATGCAACCGCTGCAAGAACCCCTGTGATGTAAGCGAGATCCCCTAAACCCCCAAACTCTAAACGCTGAAGTAAGTATCGGGCTCTGAAGGTTAGAGCCGGCTAAGGTTTTAAATAAAGATCAGCCCGTGAAGATGGGGTTACGTACAGGCTTAGGCGTGTCGGGTTTGGGGTCAACTTCATGTCATGGAGCACCCCAAATATGTTATCCCCGATGGTCCACATATACTACCATTATGGAAATAGGTCCCAAAAGACCATTCTTGTTATGGCTTTGGGGACTTAATTCCATAATAGTAGTATATGTGGACCCTTAGGGTTATTGATGCACGAACTAGCAAGGACCGCCAAGAAGATGTGGACGTAGGATGTCTGCACACTAGCAATTGTCATCGACATGTTCAAGCAAACCACCTCATTTGCGATCATCCTAACAATCAAAGACCAACGTATGCAGCGAGCACACGCCTGCTTAACCCGAAGTTCGGAGGGTACCGGTTTCTGGTTCTAGCTACCGTGCTCGAGCAGATTATGGCTACTAACCCACTGCGAATTAACTAGGTTATTTGGACCCTTTTAACCTCTAACCTTGGAATCCCTAAGCCCCAACCCTACAAGTTCCTGAACCCTAAACCCTAACCTTGGAATCCCTGAACCCCAACCCTACAAGTTCCTGAACCCTAAACCCTAACCTCGGAATCCCTAAACCCCAACCCTAAAAGTTCCTGAACCCCAAACCCTAACCTTGGAATCCCTAAACCCTAAATCCTAGACCCTAAACCCTAAACCCGGCTGGAACTTGTAGGGCTCCTATGAACTGTGAGCCGCACGGGAAAGGCTCTTGGGCCGCGGCTCTGCATGTCTGCAGCTGTACCAGCTCCCTGAGGGCAAGGCTGAAGGAGGTACGGTTTAGGGTTTAGGGTTTAGGGTTTAGGGTTTAGGTAATATCGGGATCTTACCCTAAGGGTCCAAGTACCTAATAGTCATATACTCTCCCAAAGAGTAACCTACATAACTACTATCCGAAACCTAAGTACCTGATTATTGGTTCCTCTGGACCCTTGGGGTTAATCATTACGATCCACTTCACTTCCTTTAATGGGGGGGTCCCACTCACGGGTTCGATGCGGGTGTCGGTAAAGATTATAATGACTTTTGGCGTTTTGTATAGGGGCCTTACTACTTAGAATGGGTTTTGGGGAATCCTGTAGAGTTTTTACATTGCCAAATCTATCAAGCCCCGAAAGTAGTGTAGGGGGTTAGCAATCGGTATTCAAGCAAGGGTTCTACTAAGGGTCTTCGGAGCCTTGAGAACAGAATTGGGCGTTTAAAGGGGTCTAGTCAAGTTTGATAAGGAATTGTATACAAGTCTTGTACCTTTTTGCGATAGGGTGGCTTCAGTCATGCTCTGCTGAGATGGCACCAGCTGCAACCAGGTTTTGTACCAGTCGTGTTTTAGCTTGGATGGGCCAGGCAAAAAGGGCTTCGCGGCATATTCAAGGGCCCAATAATTAGACTCGAGCTTTGGAGGGGAACAAATTTATAAGGTACCACAGTTGTACATGAACTACGACAACGGGACATAAATACCAATTGGTGCCTGAACTCGTGAAACCCGAATCTTGTAACCATGCTCGCATCATGTACGCGCAAAACTGCATAGGTTGACTTCAAATCAACTGGGAGGAGAAGAGAGAAAGAGCCGGCGAGAGAAGAAATACGGGTTGAGGGATCAGGATTTGGGGGTCAAGGGTTTAGTGTTTGCGATGCGCGGGTTGCTGCCGCCTGTATGAGGCTGCTGACAAAGAGGTTTCGTGCACTTCTACTCGATGTCAACACTTGCCCCATCCGTCCCTCCGAAAACCACACTACTACTAGCTATCTATTCCCCCTAACGGCAATCGAAATCTACTATCGTACACCCAAGTACCCTAAACTCAACTTCCATGATCTGTAGTTCCGACATAGGGTTGCCCTTCAAAGCCTACAGTCACGGTTCAGATTCTGGGCTACTGTGTAGAGAGACCGTGGTATACCACAGGAAGACAAAGCTGCGATTTGCTCGAAACCACCATAAAACGAAACATGCCTAAGCCCACAAAACCTCAAACAGCTCTAAGCCCAAAACCCTACATCCGAAACTCCCTGAACCCTAAACCATCCCACTCCCGAAGGATAATGTAGGGGCCTTAATAATTCGAACAGGGTTTTGGGGCCCATTATCCTATAATTATAATAAGAACCCCCCCAAAAAAAATAGCATGGGTAGTTCTTTAAGCCCTTTAAGCCCCTACATTACCCCAATTGCCTGCTCACTCTCCTCGACCATGTCAAGAAGCTGTGAGTCAAGCATAATCGAGGTGTACAGACCTGGGGCTTGTCTAAAGCAAACAAGGGGTCTGCATGAAAAACCATATCCAAAGAAAGGCAATCTAGCCCTAGTTTGCAAGAAAATCCCATACAGGGATTATACAGGAAGAATGGAACGTTGGGGCTCAGGGTCTGGAGTGTCGGGTTTTTGCGAATTTTAAGGTCTAGGAGTTCTGGGCTTAGCGAAAGTACGACTTAAGGGTTCAGGGCTTCGGGGTGCGGGTGTGGGTTCTTTCTATGGCTTGGCGTGGGAGCAGCAGCATTAGACAGTTCACATGGGGACAGTTGGGAAGTGCGCTCTATTCATGAGGAATCCCCTTAACAAAAAAGCATTTAACTTTGGAAAACCCTGAACTAAACCCAGAGCATTGCTTCATTGAAAACATTCGGAGATGTGTGCCGGGTGTGAGGACGAGGTGCTGCAGGGCTGCAATACCCTAACGACAGCCTAAACCCCAGGACCGCAATACCCTAAACCCTACACCCTGAACCCTAAACCCTAAACCCTACACCCTAAACCCTGGACCCTAAACCCTAAACCCAATCGCCTCGATGGTGTGCACTGCCTAAAAGAAGGGGATGGGGCGACTCCAAACCTCTAAAGTCCTAGATCTAACACGCCACGTAAAACCCTGCCGTACTCTTTCTGGCTCTATAAGGGTCAAAAGGGGCTGAGGCTTTAGGGGGGTTTAAAATTTAGGGCTTAAGGTTTGAGGATGTAGTGTTTAGGGGCCACTGCTTTCGTAGAGTCCGTGTAAAGCAAAGTAGCCTCACCATAACGGTCCCTGTCCCCAAACAGTATATACTTTGGCCTTAAAGTAGTCCCTGTATAGGTACTTTGGGGCCAATGTACCCCAATAGTATATACTCCGGCCTAATGTAGTCCCTCTATAGGTACTTCGGGGCCAATGTACCCCAATAGTATATACTTCGGCCTTAAAGTAGTCCCTCTATAGGTACTTCGGGGCCAATGTATGTATATACTACATGAGTACATGGACCCTTAGGGTCAGGGCCTCTGAGATCAGGTGAGGGTTTTGCAAATTGCTTGGAGCTTACCTGTATAATACTGTGGCCAGCCAGTTTGGGGGAGCTGAGGATCTGTTTTTTCTTTGGGTTGTGCGCTTGTCTTGCATGTTGAGAGCCGAGATCATGTGGCGCGAGTAGTTCAGGCCAAAAGCCGTCATAAGTATGATTGGATAGAATGAAAATTGTTTGGGACCCTAGTTTAGAGGTTACAAGGTTCGGGGAGCGGGGGTGTTTAGGGTTGCAGCGTTTGGCTATGAGAACTGTGGAAGATCATAAGAATCCTTCTGATACCTCTATACAGCCTTGCAAAGCTCTTCATAGCAGCTAGGCTTTCTCAATGTACAACTTCATAGAGCACATTGTAGGCCCCAAAGCATGATGGGCAGCATGGCTGTTAGATGTTTTAGGCTTTCATGAGGTTTAGGCCTTAGGGTCACCTGTTCAAACTTCCCCAGTGTTGTCGCATAATTCGTGTCGGTTTATCTGTCGCACTTTGGGAGGGAGAGTTGTCCGAGCCTGCAGGACGTCTTCAAAGTGAGAGCCGACGTTTCACAGGCCAGCGGAATCACTCCAGCGAAGTGTCTTATATTAGGGTTTAGGGTTTAGGGTTTAGGTTACTTATATTCATTACTGTACTGAACTTGGGTTCAGGCTGGAGGATGTAGGCATCAGGGTTTAGCGTGACCGAGTTCACAGACCATACAGGCAAGCCTATGCAACGCCATAAACTTCTCACTTCTCTAAGGTTTGCAAAGTTGCAAGCCCCTGACTAATCTCGTCCCTGCAAGCCCCGCAGCAACCAAAACACGACTGCTACTACCACGATGCCTCATCCCTAAACCCTAAACAACCACCATTACTGCTGCTGCCACTGTCTCGTCGGTCCTAGCCCTCGAGTACGGCAACGGGCCAGCCGCGAAACAATCGTGGCACAGTCTACCGGCAGTGTTTGAAGGTTTAGGCTTAGGGTTTGACACCATCGTCCTGCATCGTCCCATAGCTGTCGTTGCAACTGTGTGGTGTTGATCATCTCGTCTGCGAGCTAACCATTTTTAGCATCAGCTCCGAACGGTCCCCTAAACCCTAAACCCGGGAAGGGCATCGCCTATGCGGAAACAGCCTTTTCAGCAGCAGGCCTGAGAAGGCTCTTGGCTAATATAGGGGCCTGAATAATTACCTACACTCTTTTGGGGGCTCCTTATTATAATTATAGTATAATATCACCCAAAACCCTATTCTAAGTATTACGGCCCCTATAGTATGGTTAAAGGTGCCTTTTCATTGTGGTAATTATGTTTGGCACAGCAAAGGACTCGGGCTTCCGTCCTCGGGGCATCTATTCCCTCTCTGGAGCTCCAGATATCCATTTAGGGTTTAGGGTTTAGGGTTTAGGAGCTCCAGATATCCATTTTGCCAAACCCTAAACACTAAACCGTTTGGCAACCCTGAGTCCCGAGAACCTGACCAATTAAGGGACAGTGGGAGGGACGCCTAGAAGGGACCCCTAATCCAAATGCTCTATAGAACCCTTATATACCGCTTATATAGTCTCATAAAGCCCCTATACAAGCACAAAGGGTCCCTTTAAGGGTCCCTCCTTTAGTCCCTCGAACCAATGAAACCTGAAAACTCAAGGCAGGAGTGATTTCCAGGCACTCGCAATTTTAAGCTTCCGGTCCGTCTGTCCGACTCGCAGACCCTTCTTGTGTGCCACTTGGTCTGCAAGCAGTTTGAATGCCAGTGTTTCAGCATCGGAAGGCACAGAGGCTAAAAGTTAAGGCTTGACGTGCTCAGTTCAAGTGATAAGAACTCGTTGATGGCCAAACCTGTTGCCTGTTGCATACAGTTGCCTGCGCACGCTTACGGTTGTAGATGTGGCACCACTGGTCACTTGTGCGCACTTGGGAACACACAGCTTACACAATCTACTTCGTGCGATTCACTTGACGTGCTTAAGACGGAACACCACTGCCTCGGGCGCTCAAGCCTGCAGCTTGGAGCTACCATCGGTAACATGCCCCTTTGCTATCGGGTTTAGGGTTTAGGGAGCATTCCACATCGGAAGTGCGCAGAGCACTGCCCAGCTTTACGCGCAAAAGCACAGCTTCATCGTCTCTGCGCGCTCGCGTACTGATTCACTCCCTCCCTGCATGGCCTATCGAAAAAACATAGGGGCCTCAAAAATTAGAATAGGGTCTTGTGGCCCACTATACTATAATAACAATAATAAGGAACCCCTAATATAGTTTGGTAATTATTTAGGCCCCTACATGACCAAGATCCGCCGAGGCTTGCCATCATCCGGGCGACTCTCGTTTCAGTTCCGAATGGGGATCGGTTCCTTTGTCGGAATACAGGTCCCCTCACCCTGCCTGGGGTGTCCATGCAAGGAAGAACCGAACCTACAAGTTTGTTTTTTTCTATCTGAGTCACTCAAGGAGATATCGGTTCAAGGATTGTTTCAAGAAATTCACATTTCAGGGTTTATGGTTGAGACCACGCGCCTTTACAGTCTTTGGAGCTACCTGTGCATGTCTGATCTGGTGATCCGTCACCTCTGCGGAAGCTGACTGATCCCTCTTGCATCCTAAGCCCCTATAAGCCCTAAACACGTGTGTAAACCCCTAAACCCTAAACCCCAAACCTGTCAAACCCAGGCACCAGGCTATGTAAGCTGGTAAAATTTTCGCATTGTGTCTGGATTTAGAATCCTGGTCCAACGCCTGTTGTTTAGGGTTTGGGGTTTAGGGTTTAGGGCTTAGGGTCCCAGTCCAGGGCACAGGTTTGGTGCTCAGCCCACCGACTTTGCTTCCAGTGCAATCCCAGAGAACCCAATACCCCTTAGGGTTTAGGGTTTAGGGTTTAGGGATATACTTAATATCATGCTGTCAGGTAGATTCCTTAATTGAGGGGTATTGGGCTCTCTGGGTAGATCATGGAGTTTGGAAGCATCTTATCACTGATCTTGACTGTGTTGGACACCCCTGTCCAGGGCTTTGAGATTGGTAGCTTCATCGAAAGTTGCAGTGGCTTTCAGCAAAGCTGAAGCTGTTAGCACCTCTTGCCCATTGCACTTGCACAGCCAGCAAGACTTGAGTTTGAACCGGTACGGCATGGTAATGAGCTGCACACCTTACCATCTTCCGACAATTTCTTCTGCACTCTTCAGTCGCAGCTTCAGTGCTGCCAGTAGAACACTTAGACGCACTGGTGTTCAGTCGCTTGGTGTTTGCTTGTAGCTCAGGTCTCAGCAAATGTGTATGGCTTACATCATTCTTACCCTAAATCCCAAACCCTAAACCCTAAACCCTAAACCCTAAACCCTTAATCTTCAAAATGCAACATGCTGGCCACGATGAAGGCAGCAGTCCGAAGGTTTAGGTCCTCCCAGTCCCCCACCACTTGAAAGTACCGAGGCATGTCGTCTTACATCGTCTTGCCCTTCCACCACCAGTGGGTTTAGGGTTTAGGGACACCCAGCACTTAGTCAGGTACCCTGAGAGTCAGTACAAACTCTCAGCCCCTAGATTAGCCCCTGGATCCAAGACCCTACACTCTACCCTCTACACTTCAGATCCCTCCCCTATCGTGGTACCCAAAATCCCTCCGCTGTCGTAGCACCCCCAACTCGCCTAATTAAACCTTAATCAGCCCTAGACTCATGTTGCTGTCACCATCGAGCTCATGCCGTATCGCTCTCTGGTACCTCGGAAGTGCCCGAGCTCCGGCAATGAGGGAATGCATTGCATGGGTCAAAGGGTCAAGGACTGGAAAGGAGGGTTTGTCAGATGCTCAGAAGCAGTTCTTCAAGATGGCTTACGGGGACGGGGTCTCTGTCTGTGAGGAGCGGAGGGACTTAGCCAGAAGGGTTAAATTAATATAAGTTCAGGTATTCAAGGATACGTATCAATTATTTGGGTTTCAGGGTTTGCAAGCGTAGGTTAAAATTGCACTATCTAGGCTGCAAGGATGGCCCATTCCTGTGGCTACTTAGGGTTTAAGGGTTTACGGTTCGTTCTTCTTGCAATGCTTAGGCCCTGGGCTCCAAATAGCCCTAAACATACAATACCTGGGACACCAAAAGTATGGTTAAGGGTTTCGGCTTTTTGAGGTTTTGGGCCATGAGTTTACCTACCTTTAGGGGCCCAGGTAGACCCTTAGCCAGGCAGTTTGTGTATACTTGGATCCCTGGGGTTTAGGGTTTAGGGTTTAGGGTTTAGGGTTTAGTGCAAAGCGTGCGGTAACGAGGGAGGAGCCGCTTCGCATTAACAGGGATTAGGTTTAGTGGTTTAGAGTCTAGGGATTGGGGTTTAGGGTTTAGTGCTGCAGGTTAGCATAAGAGGGTGAGACGATGATTCGGCAGCTAGACCCGCGGGTGCACCATGCCAGGATCCCAATGTCCTTCTGTAAGATAGGGGCCTTAATAATTACACTAGGGTTTGGGGCTATATTATACTATAGTTACAGCAAGGAACCCCAAAACCCTTATTCCAATTGTAACCCAAGGGTCCAAAGGACCCAATAATCAGGTACTTAGGTTTCGGATAGTAGTTATGTAGGTTACTATTTGGGAGAGTATATGATTATTAGGTACTTGGACCCGTAGGGTTAAGGCCGCTACAGTAGGGTCCAGGGATGTCCCGAGCTGTTGGTGGAGGGCTGAGGGTTTTTCTTGCAGTGTGCCGGTCCACGAAACGAGCCTCAGGTGCGCGTCGAGCCGCAAACACCAAAACGCAAGCCCATCGCAAAGGCCTAGTGTGCTACGCTTGGGGCTTCCATACCTGACATGTCACTCTAAGTTGCATGCTGCATATTGTCGATCTTGTATGAAGTAATGGCCACAGCAAGGGCCTTCAGGGCTGGATAAAAAGAGTCTGTTTGCAGCCGTGTTTGTGTTTTCGTGTTCGTTTAGCAACCGAAAGCACCAAACCCGGAGAATGCAACTCGTTATTGCATGCTCTAAAGAAATCTCTGCCCACGGGCTCTTACAAGGTTCGCACGAAGTATCTATAGGGGCTATCATAAGATTGCTATAAGTTATAAGGGGTTCTACGAGGCTCTTCTTCTTGAACTCCGGTGAGCCCCGGACTACTCACCGAAACAAGGTTCTCTTGAGGTCAAGCCAAGCTTGGAGTTGTCTCAGACCGTACACCAGTCCCTGAATTTCCTAGTCTCCCTTAAGACCTGAATCCTACACCAAAAAAGCACAATCCCTAAACCTAAATCCTAAACCTATTAAAGCCAGACCTGCGGTAAAACACTGCAGCTGCAATGCAAAAGGCCTTTGCAATCGCAATCCCAGCACGCGACCTTTTTTGGCGCACTGAGCGTTCTCTCTTGGACAGAGAGGAGCCATCCCAACAAGGCAGCCGATATTCGTGATTCTAGGAACATGCTTTAGCAGCAAACTTAAGCATGTGGGTAGTTCTCTAAATCAGGGTCCCTTTTAGGGTCCTTTTTATCAGGGTGCCGTGCTACATAGACCCCCCAACTACCCTCTAATATACCCCAAATACCCACTATTAGGGACCATAAGGGCTCTATTAAAGGGCCACTGGGGGGTCCTGGTATATTGGGGACCCAGAAAGGGACCCTGACGCAGAGAACTACCCATGTGACGGTGTAGAGTCTATGTGAATTGTCTTTTCAACCGCATCGGACACAACCCATTTGGTCCTGAACTCGAAACCTCCTTTGCTTGGTATCATGTGGTGAGTTGGTGGTAAGTGACCCCAAAGTCATCTTGATGTCTGACATATCTTTGCCGAAGCTTTCCAGCGATCAGAAGCTCTACATCACAAAATCACAAACCCTAAGGGTCCATGTGCCCAGCTAGTATATACATAAGCCTTAAAGTAGTCCCTCTATAGGTACTTTAGGGCCAAAGTATATACTAAGTTATACTATTTAAGCACATGGACCCTTAGGGAAAGATAAGACCTAAACGCTCAGGATGATCAACAGAAAGCTCTAATCACTCGGGGCCCCCGAAACTTCCCAACATCCTCAAAGCCTGTAAGCCTTAACCCCAAGGGTCCAAAGGACCCTATCATCAGGTACTTAGGTTTGGTACTTGGACCCTCAGGGTAAGCCTTAATCGCTTACACCTTAGGCCGACAGCCTTTCGAGCCTGCAGGGAATCGGAAGACATGTGCAAAGGTTCAGGGCGTAAGTTGCAAGCTTCATACATATATGTCGTCGAACGTACTTACATGGTTCAAGAGAGAGGGAGAGAGAGAGAGAGAGAGAAACAAATTCATAATAGGAATATTAATGTAGGAGAACAGCGGAAAAGATAGAGAGAGAGAGAGCGAGAGCGAGAGCGAGAGCGAGAGCGAGAGCGAGAGGGAGAGCGAGAGAAAGAGAAAAAGAGATGCTAAGGCAGATACAGAGACAGATGCACAAGCAAAGAGTGAGGGACAGGCCTGGCGACGACAACCTACAGTAAGTGCGAGAGGAGAGGAGCGAGCAAGCAAGGGAGGCAAAAAGTAACAAGGTGGAAAGCCTAAACCCCTGTACCCTACACTATACCCTAATACTTCATGGTGTAGGCCGTCAGGGTTTAACGACGCCGTCTGCACGATGCCGACACCTCACCCCCCCCAGGATGTACGGACTTTGCAATTATGGATCGCGCGAGCTGCTTGAGGTTGGCATCAGGTCCGGAAACGACGGACTAAAGATCCTCCTTTGTGTAATTCGGGAGCCGATGGCGTACTTCGGCATCTCTTACACAGGAAGGATTCAATCTGACACACGGTTCCTCCTTCGTAGAGACCCGAAAAATCAAAGTACCTAGTAATCATATACTCTCCCAAACAGT
This sequence comes from Symbiodinium sp. CCMP2456, assembly GCA_905221635.1. NCBI lineage: Eukaryota > Dinophyceae > Suessiales > Symbiodiniaceae > Symbiodinium > Symbiodinium sp. CCMP2456. The sequence goes on from CAJNDV010024459.1 coordinate 54,042, forward strand.
AACCTACATAACTACCATCCGAAACCTGAGTACCTGATTATTGGGTCTTTTGGACCCTTGGGGAGACAGCTTATTTGCCTGTGTCCTCGCCCGCAGTGATGTGATCTGCTAATGTAGGAGAGCCAACGTCCAGTAATAGAGAGGCCTAAATAATTACCAATAGTTTTCCTTACCTGGACACATGGAGAATAATAGCTTTTTATAGGTTTCGGGCAATTATTTTACTTACTTTGGGGAGGTTTAGGTAGTGGTATAGAATTGTCGTACGAGTAGACATGGACGCTGGGAGCACAGTACTGGGATTTCCCCGTTCCTTGGAATCACAAGTGCAATAAATGTTGTATTTGATGAGTGCCCTATGTGTACTGCTCAAGAGTGGAGGACTTCTTGCAGCACGAGGAGCAGAGCAACTTCCTTTTATGCACGTGAGCTCTGTAGGGCTTCGGAAACAAATACTAGTTCATGCAAGGACCTGTGCAAAGAAACTCCTAAACGTAATAATCACAAGCACCCAGACGCTTAGCGAAAGCCCCTGACGTCCAAGTGGGCTGTTGCTTGTCTTTTTGAAGTACAGGGTTGGGGGGTTTAGTGCGTTAGGGTTCCTAGAAGGGTTATATAGTCGAAGAGTTGCCATAAGGCTTGTCACAATGCCGTCGCGCCCCTTGTAGTAGTCATGCAGCTGGCGCCCGTGTCCCAGTTTAATCTAGATAAGCTTCTAGCAGAAAGCTGGCCATGGGTGCCGATGCTGCCTGTGGCAGATGACTTTCATGTGAGGGGGCGTGACTTTCCAGGCACCTTAGTGCCCTAAACCCTAAGCCCTAAACCCGAAACCCTAAACCCTAAACCACAAACAGTCGAAGGTGCAGAATACCCTAAACCCTAAACCCTAAGTAGCCTTTCCCAAACCCTAAGTCCGAATCGCGGATCCAAGCTTGAGGCCTTGTTCAGGCGGGAAGGAAGACTTCGGCTTGAGCTCGGAATTTTGGATTTAGGGTTTAGGGGTTTAGGGTTTAGGATTTAGGATCTTGGGATTTGAGTGTCTACAGGGATACTTAGAGTAGTATTAAACCTTAAGCCTAGTCCCCAAACCCTAAACTTTGCCCTAAACCCTAAACCCTACGACTGAAGAGACTAGTGACTAGTGATTTGGAGCTGCTAATACGGAAAAGTTTCGACAAGCAAGCAACTAGACTAGATTCGGGTCTACGTACTCGTATAACCTAGGAATTGTAATCGAGAATGCTATCAGCAAAGTAGTAGTCATGCTAAAGTTGTTTTCACCCCCGCCTGAGCATAAGGTTGATAATTATTGGATGGGTCTAGGATTTACGGGCTTTAGGATGTGGGGATTCCTAGTTCCCGAAACGGTTCATTGCCAATTCTGTCCGCCCCCCCATCATCGCGGCAACTTGCTTTGTCACCTGTTGTTGATGGGCGCCACCCATGCTTTCCACGTGGGCTTGCCAGCAGAAGGTAAATGTAGGGGTCTTAATAATAATCACCTATACGGTTCCTTATTGTGAATAATGAGCCCCAAAACCCCTATTCCAATTATTAAGGCCCTGCTTTAGACGTGAGCACAGCTCACCAGCATCACACCGTAAAGCCTGAGCGCTCAGACCTCTGATCCCCTTGCCTTGGGCCCTACTTATCCCCAAACCCTAAATCCTAATCCCTAAATCCTAATCCCTAAGCCCTAAACCCTAAACCCTAAGCCCTGTTCCCTAAACCCTAATCCCTAAACCCTTAAATCCTAAACCCTAAACCCCAAACCCTTAAATCCTAAACCCTAAACCCTTAAATGCTAACCCTAAACCGATAAATCCTAAACCCTAAACCCTAAAATCCCTAAACTCCCTGCGACTCATGCCCTCAGCCTAGCCTCGGCTCTGTCTGAACGAGTAATGTTCGTGGAGTCTGGGTGTTTAGGGTTTAGGGTTTAGGGTTTAGGGTTTAGGGCTCCTTCTTATACCTGTAGTACAATGGGCCCCAAAGCCTTCTTGCTAATTATTAAGGCCACTATCTGAGGGTTCCAGAAGAATGCACCCGTTTATGAAGGGGGAAAGCAGCGACGAGGGCAAATCCGAAGAACCTTCAGGAGCTGCCAGCATAAGCACAATACTTCGCGTTCACGTTCTATCTCTTTTATGATAACTTTCAAAAGGCAATTACCCAAAACCCTATAAGCCCTAAATTACAAGACCCAAAAACCCTATAAACCCTAAATTACAGGACCCAAAAGCCCTATAAACCCTAAATTACAAGACCCAAAAACCCTAAAAACCCTATAAACCCTAAATTACAAGACCCAAAAACCCTATAAACCCTAAATTACAAGACCCAAAAACCCTATAAACCCTAAATTACAAGACCCAAAAGCCCTATAAGCCCTAAATTACAAGACCCAAAAACCCTAAAAACCCTATAAACCCTAAATTACAAGATCCAAAAACCCTATAAAACCTAACTTACAAGACCCAAAAACCCTATAAACCCTAAATTACAAGACCCGAAAGCCCTATAAACCCTAAATTACAAGACCCAAAAACCCTAAAAACCCTATAAACCCTAAATTACAAGACCCCAGTCCAAGACAGCGCAGTCCACGCTGGAAGTGAGCGCAAGGCTTGCGCAGCAGGCCTTGATGAAATGGGAACTCCAAGCTGACAGTAGACCGACAAGACCCATCATCATCATTATTATTATCATCATCATTATTATTATTGTTATTATCATTATTGTTATTATTCTTATTGTTATTATTATCATCATCATCACCACCATCATCATCATTATCATCGTCATCACCATGACCATCACCATCATCATCATTATCACCATCACCATCACCATCATCATAATATTCATCTTCATCTTCATCTTCATCTTCATCTTCATCATCATCACCACCATCATCATCATCTTCATCATCATGAAAACAAGGCCCTATATATTTAAACACATATGGAGATATATAGAAATAGCTACAGATATAGCTACAGATATCATAGACATGCATATCTGTATACATATACCCGAAGCCCTTCGTTACCAAAATAGATTCCTCCCAGTCTAGAACTCAGAAGATTGCTGATTAATGTAGAAGCATGGGTAATTATCAACATGATTCCTTTGAGTTCCTTATTATCGATACTGGATCATATCAGATGTCTGAAATAAGGAACTCTAAGTTATAACACACATACAGCTTTAGTAAGAAACTCGAGGAATAAAGCGTACCCCACCAACCTGATTCTAAATGTTGGTCCCTATATCCTAGAACTCTTAAGCCTTAAAGTACCACTTGTAGAACCCGTTAACAGGAACTTTAACGGACCCCCTACGCCGTACTCTTATGGAACACTTAAACCCTAAACCCTAAACCCATTTATAAGGGGACACAGGACCCCTTTCAAGGACCCCTTTAAAGGAGCCCTCTAACGGAACCCGGCAAAGAACCCCTTTAAGCAAAGGAGCCTTTAAAGGAACCCCGCAAAGGACTCCAATTGTCGGAGCCCTTGAGAGGAACCCTTTAAAGGAGCCATTTAAAGGAACACTTCCCTAACCCCAAATCCTAAACCCTCAACCCTAAACCCTCAACCCTAAAGCCTTAACCCTAAACCCTAAACCCTAAACCCCAAACCTTAAACCCTAAACCCTAAACCCTAAACCCCAAACCCCTTAACCCTAGTCTTATTCTTAAGAGGCCCCTACGTTACAGCGCTGGAGGCTCCAAGGCCTGCCGCGCCAGCGGACGGCGAAGAAAAAAAGGAAGAGGAACTCCGGATGGTTCAGGTTTAGGGTTTAGGGTTTAGGGTTTAGGGTTTAGGGTTTAGGGTTTAGGGGTTTAGGGTTTAGGGTTTAGGGTGGTAGCAGCCCCAGATCCCGTTGTTGTACCTATGTTTCATCTGCTGGGCTGTACCCCAGAATGCTAAAACTCCAACATTCGGAGCTTGTGCCTAGAAGCAGCATGAGGACATCTCACGCTGAACAAGCAGCAAGCATCTAGCATGCGTGTCTGCAGCCGTGCCACTCAGATTCTGTTGCGATCTTGACCCTGTCGGAATCCCCCGGCAAGACATTAGCAATCTACTGGCACGGCAACAGCAAGGATGCAAGCCTTGAGCCCCCCAAAAAAGAGGACCCATCACTTTTTAGTGTAGGGCCCTTTGGTTCTTGCTTGAGTTTCCATACGGTTCTGCCCCGAACTCATTCCCGGGGCTGCACATCGGTGTGCCATTGTCAGCAGCGCAGTGGAGGAGGCGTGGGATATCGGAGATAGGGGTTGTTTGGCTGGTTTAGGGGTTTAGGGTTTAGGGTTTAGGGTTCTGAGTATGACGCTTTCAGGCATAGTATAGGTGCGGGAATAAGGAGCAATAGTATTCCTGAGGGTTCATTAGCATATGTGCAAGACATAAACCAAAACCCTCTCCCATTTCTTAAGGCCCCTATATGGGGGGTTTTAGGGTCTTGGGTTTAGGGCCCCTAGAAGTGGCGGGGAGGGACGTTGCCATAAATGGTTTGCAAGTTACAGTGATTGCAGGCTTAGGGGGTTTCGGATTTCTTTCGGATCTTTTCGTGCATGGCTTGTTACGGTTTTGGCGGACAGCAAGGCTTGGCGCGACTGCGACAATGTAGAGCCCCGATTCATGGCCTCCCGTCTTTGAATGTCCATATCCATCAAGATCTGCGTAAACCTGGGTGGTGGATCCCATTGTGCAAAGTTACTTGTCCCGCCGACATCCAGATTAGAAGGTTTGGGGTTTGAGGTGTGGCTATGAAATATACGTTTCGACACCGAAAAGCTTGTGACTTTGCCGTTGCCGACTGTCTCTTTCGTACACTTGCTCTTGCTCTACTCCCCCCCTCAGTCAGTCATCTTCTCAAAGGCATACGTCCACGACTTGGGATTTAGGACCTTGGGGGTTTAGGGCTACAAGAACCTCCCTAAACCCTAAACCTGCCCTAAACCCTATAAACGCTGAACTCTAAGCCCCATAAGCCCTAAACCCTAAACCTTATAAGCCCTAAACCTTCCACCGACTGGCCCGGTGTATCGTGGCACCCGGCGGCGCCGAATTGATTTGGTCTGGCCCACTGTCAATGGCCTGCCCTGAGCGTCGAGACGCTCGAGGGTCCCTCGGACCATCTGGTGGTTTTTAGGGTTTAGCCTTAAACCCTAAACCCTAAACCCTAAACCCGAAACCCTAAACCCTAAACCCTAAACCCTAAACCCTAAACCCTAAACCCTACACTTTCGAGGCAAAGGCCCCTAAGCTGCGCCGAGGCCCCAAACGTCGTCCCCTGCGTGAAGGGCTTTCGCCTGAGACCCTTGAGACCGCGGCCGAAGAGTGGGACGATGCCACTTTCACTGCTGCCTGCCAAGCTGGTGATCTAAACCCTAAACCCTATAAACCCTATAAACCCTATAAACCCTATAAACCCTATAAACCCTATAAACCCTAAACCCTAAACCCCAAACACGAAACCCTAAACCTTAACCGCTGCCTGCCAAGCTGGTGATCTGGACTTTGCGTGGCAGGCCCTCTCTGATTGGGCCGAAGATCTGCTCAGGGGAGCCAAGCCATCCTTTCCTGTTGAACTCCGAGGATTCAACCAGGTGTAAGGGAGGTTTAGGGTTTAGGGTTTAGGGTTTAGGGTTTAGAGTTGAGGGGTCCAGGTTTCTAGGCAGCACGGTATCTACCTACAGTCTCCATTGTAGTTCCTTCTGGGGGTTCCTTAAAAGGCTTCCTTAAAGTGACTTCTATAGGGCTTAGAGGGGCATTTAGGGTTTACGGTTTACCTGTAGTCTCCATTGTAGTTCCTTTGTTTGGGCTAACCAGTTTTATGGTGAGGATCCTATAAAGTAGTTTTGGTTAACCAAACAAAGGAACAAAATGGAGACTATACGTAGTCTTGCTACTGATAGTGCCATGACTCGGGCAAGCCTTTCCATTGTCACGCCGGCTAGGATCTATACCGGTACCAAAGAGGTGCACAAGCAGAACCGCAAGAATACCAGCAACCGGCAACATCAACACAGATCTCTGTGACGACATTCTTGGCGCCAAAAGGTTGCATCCGGGAGGAGGCAGCAGCTGCCCATTCCGTAGAAGTACGGGCACGGTAGGAGAGTCATAGCATAGCCCGAAGGGGCCAAGTACCTAATAATCATATACTCCCCCAAATAGTAACCTACAGAACTGCCATCCGAAACCTAAGTACCTGATTATTAAGTCCTTTGGACCCCTGGGGCAACCCTAAACCCTAAACCAGACGTGATCAAACGAGCAGTTTAGTCCTAGTCCTCGTAGGAGATCAAGGAAACAAATCGTCGGAATCCTGTGAGGGCAACTGCTTGCAATGACCAGGGTTTAGGGGTTTAGGGGT
>CAJNDV010024470.1:0-27710 GCA_905221635.1 Symbiodinium sp. CCMP2456
TATAATACGGCACTTAATATTTAGGGTACCCAAAAAGGGACCCTAATTTTGACAACCACCCATATGTGTGTGTGTGTGTGTCTATACACACACGGATTGGAAAGATCGGGCCCGGACCGTCACAGCACTCCATAACCAAGTAAACAGACTTGTCGTCCTTCACAGGGGCCACGACTTCAGGGTTTCGCATTTCAAGTCCCGCAACTCCCATAAGGCAGACACGGCGGGTTTAGGCTTCACAGGGGCCGCGACTTTAGGTTATTCTGGTCGTTTGGGATGGCCTCTTGAAACCTTCAAGGCTTCATCAGCATGTTCCGTGCAGAGTGAAGGCTGGTAAGCTGTTGGCAACAGCACGAGTTGACAGCGCTACATACTTGAGGCCATCGCAGGAGCGAGCAGATATAGTGCAACGGCAGCCAGCAACAAAGCGCCGACATGAGGTGCAATGCGTTCAGTACCAACTTGCAGTGAGCAGAGAAGTACGTTGATGAACTGAAGCACTAGGATTTTGACCCTTTCCTCATACTCAGGCTGACGCACTGTCTAATGCAACGACTCTCTTCACAATCCTGAACACCGACAGAGATGCGATTCCGCAAGCCAACAACTGGCATCCTGGAAAACGCCGAACAGCTGCGCGATGTTCTCATGCTGGCAGGCTCGCATCATTACGACCTGTGAACAGAAGCTCCGGCTGCTTGAGGCGCCCTGGAAAACCACAGCCTTTTGGCGCGGAACCCGGGATTCTTAGAACCGAACAGGAGAGGTTGGAAGTTCGCCCCGCTGAGGGTTCATTAAAGCCAGAATCTTGGTGAAGGGGAGTGCGGCGGTTCTTGCACCGAGGCTTGTAGGCTACCAGTATGCAGATCAGCCTTCCTGCTCTCAGAAGCTTGAGATTCTGCGCTACTTGCATGGGGCCTGAAACTTGAACCTGTTGGAGCTAAAGGTTCGCTGTAATTAGTAGTAGTTCAGACTCAGGGCTGGGATCGGACAACATTATAAGAGCAGTACCACAAACCATGATGAGTAGCAAACTAAATGCAATGACAAGTGCTGAAAACAAACTGCCGTGTGAGACAAGACCTATAGCAGACTTGGTTTCCTCAGAACGGCAGTCCATATCGTCTAGATCATAGTACTTGTGGCCAACATGTCGGTGATGGTGATGGTGGTCGTGATCGCCAAAATATTGGTGGTTTTGATGATCAGGATATTTTTCCCACCCGCCCAGCTGACAAGTCGCACCGCAGGGATGACTTTAGAGTTCGAACTCCGGAGAAAAGACTCGCGGGCCTCCAAGGAACATGCAGTCTCCCTAACGACAAGACAACCGCAAGTAGCAACCGTAGGAAAAGGGAGACTACACACTCGTCGGTAGCCCTGTTCCTAGCAAGTGTTCGTCAAAGCGCAAAGGATAAGCCCGAACGAAACCTCAAGTAACCCAGGCCTTCGCGCTACTCTGACGAGCACTAGCATGTTTGTACAACACCTCGTGTCCCCCAGCTTGCATAGTACACTAAAACCATAGAGTAAATACGCAAAGAAGTAAACACTCAACAAGACAGGGGGCTAGCAGCGACGTTCTACTTGAGGATTGTTCTCAAGGACATGTTTCGCAAAGCTACTTAAATGTAGAAGGCTCAGGAAAAGTTTGTGCATCTACAGGCGTCTTTGTCCTAATTACTAATTACAAATTATTCAGGTCTTACGTCTTCTCGAACGTAAGACTAATTATTGCCGCTCAGAGTTTGGCGTGCTCGGAGGTGACGTAGGTTCAGAGCTGCATCACCGTCGACCCGTCATGTTCAGTTCATTCTTGTTTCAACTCAGCCACAAGCCATCTGTCCTTCCTCTTTTGTTTGCAGCTGGACTTCATATTGGCGGTGACTGAATCCAGGGAAACTTCGGAAACTCCAGTGCGGCTTGCAGTAGGGGTCCCAGGTGCAGGTACTTCCTGAAAAAACCGTACGCGGAGGGCCTTGTCAAGTCCAGTTCACCCTGGCACGTCACTTTGCTCAGCCTCATGGTGGCCTCTTCCAGTATTCCCTGTGGTCTCCTCCCGTATATGGAGTGCTGTCTCAAGCTTGTCGGGAGTGGCAGCCTTTGTGGTCTGGTTGAATTCATCTTGCAGTCATGCAGCTGTTCAGAACCCAACTGTATAATCGCTCCACTTGCGATTTGTCTTCTTGTTGCAGGCGCTTCGGCGTCTCTTCAGTCGTCTCCTCTGACTCCAGTCATCATACCATATGCTTTTCTCATGTCTCACAGGTGGCCCATGCTGTCCCATGGGACACCGTCCCAGAAAAAAAGCCAGAGGGTGGCTCATGCAGTCAGGTGTAATACCCTTGCAGAAAAGTCAGAGGCACGGCTGTGTCCATGGCGCTACAAGGTTCCTGACTGAGGCTATGACTGTGACAACTGAGTGACGACAGGGACATGATGATAATAGACAAGGTGGGAGAGAGGGTGTGAGTTTGGAGGGAGACGGGTGTTGGCAGTTGAGAGTGGGCACTTCTTGTGAGGGGAGATCTCTTTTTTTTTTTTGTGGGGGTTTCTTTAGCCTAATTACAGCGAAATGCACATAGAATTCGAAGGATTACTAATTATGGTTGCAGGCGGGTGAATTAGGGGTCCTCTTGGTCGCGCCAATTCGGCACTCGCATCTTCTCGGTCCTGACCATTTGCTGTCCTTAGTCCATTCAGAGGCTCTCGATTGTGGCGTCCTGGGAAAAAGCGGGCTTCCTGAGCGGACTAGACATCAACCCGGTCCTTAGCGGCTGCTGGGTTGGCGAGGTTGGGGAGGTATGTAGTTGCACAGCTACTTTGATCTAAACCGAGCAGCGAAGAGAAAGGTATCGCAATACGATAAAAGGCATTTCCTATAGGTGCTTGGAGGTCGGGATGTTTTTTTTTGGGGGCTTTTAGCGAAGGTCATTCGGGGCTCGGGCAGATTTCAGCAGTTTAATTTATTATGAATTATGGGTGCAAAGATTAATTAGGAGGTCCTGGCGGCTGCGCGAGTCTTGCACTCGCGCGCCGCGATCCGCACCTGAGCTGTCCTTAGTCCACCCGTGAGGGTGATCTTGACCGCGAAGTTCTGCTGGCTTCGTCTTGGGATGAATGGACTTCCACCTGGTCTCTAGCGATTCCTGAGTGGGCGAGACTCGTGGGGATGTCCAGTTGCCTAACTACCTGGTGCCCGTAATAGGTAGTATGTTGGAAGCCATCAAGAGTCGAGGGCATTGCAGGGGGTTCAAAGCCATGTAGTTGTAGTTGCGTATTGAAATCTGGCTCATTGTGTACTGTGACCTGCGGGCACCATGCCGTAAGGAGTTTCCTCTCACCTATCTGCCATCTTTCCGTCGCATGCAACAATTTTTTAGATGAGATAAGGATAGGTTGTCTGTAGATGTCCTGAAAAAACCCCTTAGTTCCGTATTGCCCCATTACGTCGCCATCCGGATGCTCCACCCAGAGCCTGCCTCGGTCGCACTTTGTAAGGCCTACAATTAGGCTTGGGGCGTGGGAGTTCCTTGCATCCTTGTGTGCGGGTTTTCCAGGTCCTGAGCGGATAGAGAGCATCGTGAAGGGGATTGGTTCGGGCATGCACAATGCGGCGAAAGCTGCCAAGACGTGGGACACGTTAGGTAGGGAAAGTGAGAGTCGGGTGAGGGTGTTGAGTGCCCTAGGGCATTGTCCTGCGATGACAAACTTGTTACCTCCCTCGTCAGTATCCCAGTATTTGGCGGGGATGTAAGATGTGAGGTGGTTCACTACAGTACATCTATCGTCAAGGCAGAGGTTGTCGATTTGGCAAAGGAGTTTGTGGGCCAAGGCTTCAACTCCACGATCTTGTTCATCTCTTGAGGGGCAGGGAGTTTCGGCGAGTTCAGGAGTGAAGCAAGACATGACCGGTGACTAACTCCTAGGCTTGAGCCGTAGCCATTTGATCAGGATATTAATGATGATGATGATGGTGATGACGACGACGACAGTGTTTAAAACACCTCCACGAATAGCGTAATCCTCATCAGGTCAATGCACTTGCACTTCTTCAAGGGTCATAAGTCCTGGTATCACGAAATGTTGGTACTATTCCTATTGATGTTCTGCTTCTTCTTGTAGGCCGCATCACCTCGCCATTAGTTTTGCAGCGTACTACTCTGAAGAATACTCTGCATACAACGCATCAGACCATCCCCCGGCATCTCCAAGCAAGTGTTCATACTTTGCAGACTGGCGACAGATATTGCCACTCGGCCGTATCTCGTACTCATCAGGTCAGAAAAAGGCTTGTCACTTCTATAACTGAAAAGTCTCCTTTTGCTGTACGGTCCATTCCTGGTCACAGTGCCGGGACAGCAATTGCTATACATCTTGCACTCGATATAACGGTAGTCACGGCATATGCTTGAGTCGTCGTCGTATCGATAAGTGCAGTGGAAGTCCGAGCCCCGACAAACGCCAGCTCTGTGGCCCGTTATAACACGGCGGTCCTTAATGGTGAGAACAGGGTCTTCGGGTTTTACATAGTAAGGACGAAGAGCTGGTTATCACTAGTACTTCCGACCCCTATACTATGTGGACGGGCAGTTGCCTTTCCCATGTCGGTGCATCCTCTCCGGGCATTGGGTCTATCTGCAGTTTCGGGTGCAAGTTTACTAGACACCAGCACTACAAGGCTCCAAAGCCGCACCTCTCGCTCCGTGTTGTGTCGGAGCTTGCCTCCTGCCGTTTGGGTTTGCGGTAGGGGCCTGGTGCCAGTTGCCAGACTAGTGTTTCAGGGTGAAGGGTTTGACTAGTCCATTGTGTTAGGGGTCCATCTGCGGGCTATTGTGAGCTGCTGCATCAAGTGATCATCTCGTCAAGCTGCAGAAGTGAGAAGCAGCTTCTATCTGACGAGCCTTGTTTAGCAATGTCAGACAAACGTGTCACATGCTCAGCACATCCTTTGTAGGAGTGCTGTCAGGTCCATGGGACAACCGGCCCTAAAAAACCTCCTAAACCCTAAACCCTAAACCCTAAACCCTAAACCCTAAACCCTCTGCCGACAAGGCCCCAGAAGATCCCACGAAAGCCGCCACCACGCGCCTTGGCTCAATTTGGCCTCCGAAGCAGGGCTGATAACGAGTTCCCAGCTTCTACTTGCGCAACACACTACCCTTGAACTAGAACTCTCCTTGATAATCTATGCCACGCCTTGCTGGCGCTTTCATGTCTCTGCCGCTGTAAGTGCATCATGGACTAGGCTCCGGAGGTGGATTTTCATCAGACAACCGGCTGGGGTCTGAAAGGACCTGAACCCTTGAAACCCCAGTAGCCTTAAACCAGACGACCTGTAGAGACTGTTCTGACCCTACACCCTTTCGAGCCCCACATCGGCTACCCCAAAACACTTGAACCTTAACAGCCAAGTGCCCTAAGCCCGTCGAAGCGCAAACTAAGAAGCTCACGGTACCTGAACCCTGTGAACTGTACCTTTGACAGGGCTCCCTATTTTTATGATTTTCCTGACATAATTGGGGATCACGTAAACACTGGGACTGAAGGCAACCAGCCTTGCTGAGCTGCTTAACAGCGACTACGCTGCTCGTCTTGCGGTCCGTACCCTTCCAGACAGTGCCATAGGCGCCCTGACAGGGCCGCTTTGAAGCAACTGTCAGGTTTAGGAGATGGTAAGGTTTGAAGTTTAAAGGGTATAGTAAGGTGCACAGGGCTTAGGATCTGTAGGGTTTAAGGGAGGGCTTGCGGCTTGCGGTATACGAAAACCACGGTGAAAAGTTCGGCAGCTTTCATCCTCTACTGCGCCTCCACAGGGCGGGCTTCTCTCTCCCTCTCTCTCTTTCTCTCTCTCTCTCTCTCTCTCGCTCTCTCGCGCTTTTTTGTTTTTTTCTCTTTCTCTCTCTCTCTCACTACATATATGAATATATGTAGATCATGCATATAAAAATATATACACAAAAAATACATATATATATATACACACACATAATCTGGAAACAAGGTCTCTGAAACGATGAAACATGGAGTTACGCACATTCCAAGGTCGTGCTCACAAAGCCCGCGCAGCCAAACAACGGGATCATGAGGTGAATACAGGCTGCATAAATACGTAAATGCAGATATATGTAGACATTTGGGAATAAATAAATATAGGCATAAAATATGTGTGACTAATATTATAGACATACATATAGTCATAAATATGACAAACACAACTATAAATAAACACATAAACACAAATGTTGATAAACACATGAATGAATAAATAAACAGATAGACAATACATAAATATATGTGTACGCATGAGTGAACAAAGCCTTATAGCGATTCAATGTGCGCTGTTGCAGGATGCTTCGCCTTACTGTACATTGGCCATGGATGTCGCGACCTACGGAAGACGAGAGAGGAACATAAGAGCGGGAAGGCACACGGCCCAAATAAATGTCTGCTCATGCGTGCTGACTGGTACTCTTACGACCAGGCTTTTGGATGCTTTCGATTCACGGCAAGCTAGGACTCTGAACCCCCACCCGGCAATCCTCTCGATCACTACGAAGTAGGTAGTTTCAGGCGCACGGCCTCTCCCAGCTTTGTCTTTCCCAAACAGTAGCTCTCGGACAACCTCGGGGATTCGGTTTCGGACTCAGTTTCTATGACTGCCTCTTTTGTCGGAGTCTGGGAATTTGGGGAATTCACGGGGCATTCAGTACAAAGTTGAATGTGGCATCATTCCAGAGTCTTGGGCCGAGGGGCGATGCCCCGTCTTGAGTTCGAGGAGTGCAGTTGAATATGCGAGCTAATCATAATCAGAACATCCCCGGACCCTCCAAACGCCGGCTGTCTAGTCCTAAGCTAAGTTGTGGGAGAGAAAGCTAGCCGGCTCTCCGGCTAGCCTGGAGCCGCAAAATCCTGGGGCCCGGGCGCCTCGGCCCTTCAACCCATGCCCCGGGGGGGTTAGGCCTCGAAGAACCGAGTCCCATCGTTCGAGCTGACATCGCCGACTGGGAACACAACCTAAACCGAAAATCCTAAATCCGAGGCCTTGCAGCCATGCCTTCACCTGATCCCTCAACCTGACAGCATGCCATACGACCCTCAATCCCTCGCAGACTAACATAGGGGTCGGAAGATTTGCTCCTATACAATTTTCTTGTGGTCTATCCCCGAACCTTCTGCCAATGATTAAGGCCTCCGTGCTAAACTCCGTCCAGGCCTGGGCTGGCTCCTGTCCCTGAACTCTGTAGGCATACAACCTCAACTGTCGTAAAGGATCTGAGAACCCAAACCGAGGGAGCTGGAGCACATCTTTCACAGGCGACTGACCCTGGCCTCGGTCCCAGCTCTTTCAGTGCAGTCGAAAAGAAGAGCGAGAGATGCTCTTACGAGAATGTTCGGTACAAAAACAAGGTAAGAACCACAGCAAGCTTCCATTACACAGTTTCGAAGCCATCCGACCCTTTTAAAGATTACATCAGCAGAGCCCACGGAAGGCTCTGCACTAACAAAGTAGCCCCGTTTCGAGAAAGTTTACTTAATAAGCGGCTCGATGACAGCACTCAGCGTTTGTGAAGTAGCAAGCATACTACAAACAGTGAGGCTCACGATCACAGTCACTGTTAGGTTACATCATGAAATACTGTATTTTGAGGAGAGCAAGAGACCTCTCCAAAAAGCTTCAATCGATTTCGCATTCATGATTCAAGTTTCCACCGGGCTTTGGCGGGGGGGCCTAAGGTTCAAGGCTTCACTTCAAGATCACAGGAACTGGAGTCCAGTCCCGGCATACGAATTCTCAACAGCACCAAGCAGGCTTGGATAGCTTGTTTTCTGAAGATCCCCACAGCCTCCAAGACTGTAAGGACAGGAGGTGCAGGACTTGGATTGCACGGATCAGCTCTCGCAACCCTCGGCTCTCCAGGACTTCCGTGGCAAGCTGTGTGACAGCTTCCAGCCCCAGCACTAGCCTGAAAGCCAGATTTAAAAACAAATGACTCGCGCTCGCGTCGAACTTTATCGTCAAGTCCGGCCACCCAATTCTACGTCCGGCTTGCCCTTACAACTTATTCCTGAAACATCGCTTCCAGCCACAGCTACTGGCCAGAGTCCAAAACCGAGGCCAAGGCCCATCGGCTGAGAAAGTCGGGCTTGAAGTGCTGAGGCCTCGAGTTCTTCGTTCCTTTCCGTGGTTCTCCTGCTTTTGCTCTTAGGTATTCGGTGTGTGAAGCACCTTGGGTTCGGGAGCTCTTGTTGAGTGTTGTTGCGTTCTCTTGGGTGCTCTGCGGGCTTGAGGATATGTGGTCTAGGGTTTCCAGGCTTCAGGGTTTCGAGGCCCAGACCCTCCTGACCCTCACATGTCAAGAAGGGTTTAGGGTTTAGGGTAGAGGCAAACGCGAGGGTCCAATGCTGCTACCCAGTAGCGATTATCGAGGATGGCCTGCAAGATTAAAGCCGCGAGATGGTGTCACAACGGTTTAGGGTTGACTATTTACAAGGAAACTCCAGCTGCCGAAGCCACGCCTTCCAGCTTAAATGACTGCATCACGGACCTAAAGTTGCAGTTGAAAGGCCCGGGGCCTTGCAACAGCGAGACCAAGGCAACCAGCGGGGCTCAGAGCCTATGCCACGAGTTCACACATGCCGAGCCTGGGGCCCGAGCTCCAAACCGAAAGCCCTAGAAGCTCATAAGAAGATCATTTTTCTTATAGCCTCCTCAGCACCTAGTCCGAGAAGCAACTCCCCCCAAAAGTCCTGACAAAAATCTGCAGGAAAGAAATGCAACGGCTGCATCACATGCAAGTCCTACATATATATATATATATATATGTGTGTGTGTGTGTGTGTACATATACATCGACGGATAGAAAGATGATAGATAGGTAGGCAGGCATGCAGGCTGGTAGGTAGTTGGGTACGTAGCAGGCTAGATGGGTAGACAGACGGATAGACTGGTATATGATAGATAGATATATATATATATATATATAGACAGATAATTAGATAAATGCACAGATAAACCGGCGGACGGACAGACAGACAGACAAACAGACAGGTAGGCAGACAGGCAGGCAGATGCAGAGAGAGAGAGAGAGACACGAAACAGTATCTGGAATCTGTGCATGTTTGCATTGTACATGAACACATGGACACATGCACACTCTGAGACACGTTTGCGTACACAAAACCTACATCCACACATCAACCGGCGCATCCATCCACCTGTGCATCCATCCATCCACCCACCCACCCAGCCACGCATCCACTCACAGATCTCCGAAATGAGGGTCCAGTTTGGGCTAACTACAGTATCTGCACGGTCTGCACAGGTAAGATAAAGCTCTCTACCTCTGACAGACATGCGTGTGTGTGTGTGTGTGTGTGCGCGCGCATGTTGTTTTGTTTGGGCTTGCATGGGGATGTCCGAGGTCACAGTCGACTTCCAGCTTGGTGCCTGACCTGGTTGCCGCAGCCGGGAGGTGCAATGGGCTGTGTGGTTAAGGAGTCTCGGTTGCAGGATGGAAGTCTACCCTGCCGGCTGCGCAGCCTACTCTTACGTAGTCAGGATGTGCCATTGCTTCCGTGTGCAAGAACTACATTATCAGACTCGTTTCCTGTGAGTGCCCATCGAATCCCAACCCGACCTTGGGACGGGCCGGCAGACGAATCTGTAAAAGACATGTCAATCGTGACTGTCTTGTAACGAAAGTGCAACCATATATCCAACATTTATTGTCATTTCGCGTTTTAGCCTGTCGTCTGCTGCTTTGAAGCCATGAGTCTGCCTGGCCCCTTGAACCAACGAAGCAACAAGAAAAGCCATCAACCAACCAAAGCGCACTATTGTCTCGAAATCCTCTCCTGCCTGCCTGCCTGCCTCTGCAAAGAAGGGTCAAGGGAGGCACTCTGGTAGGATCTACAGTGGCGGTCAATGCAGTGCCCGAACGGGAAAGTCACAGAGAACACTGGCCTGCTCCTAAATATCTGCCTTGCAGTAGCACGGAATCTGGTAGCACAACAGCGACGTGACCACTGAATAGAATATAGTAACACAGTACGAGACAGTAATGCAAGCGGGACTTGAACTGAAGCGAAGAGCTCCGATAACAATCAAAACGAGAACAGCCCTACACCTCCAGTTGTTCCTGGGTTGGATCTTAAGGATGGTTCTTTTCCCTGATGCTAGAAGCCGGGAACTGCGCAGGCCTCAAAAACACTCACTGCCCCATCACCTACACCAGAAATCAGAAATAGTCGAAATAGTGTGATCGTAACCGCAAGGGTCCAGCTACCCTCGTTGTACCTATATAGGTACCCCTCCAAGGCCAAAACAATAACATACACAAAAAAAAAATCATGTACCCCACAGCGAAGGAAGAGAAGTAAGCTCCTTTTCCCGAAGCTCCCCAGGGGACCTGCACGCTGCAGCTCTCCAGCGACGACTTTGCACAACTCGGATTGCCTTTGGCAATCCTTCCGGGGAGGCCTCGAGAATTCTTGCTGAATAATGTAGGGTTTCGGGCTTAGGGGGAACATGGGGAAGAGCATCAATGGATAAGATGAACGGGTGCGATGTTGGACTTGGGCTCGGCTAACGTTGGCAAACAGTCTAAGGCCAGTCAAGCTTCTGTAGGCCCACATGGGGGACTAGGGCTAGAGCTTGCTGCGATACCATGGCAAAGAGCCTGCAGCCATTCTCTAAATATGAATTCTTTCGGAAAGTGTACCAGACCCTGCTAAACCCTACAAACCCTAGTTACTGCCTGCACAAGCGCTAATGACGGTAGCTCACGCAGTGAAACTGTCAGACTCGTCACCTGGCCAGTTGCTGCCGCGTATATTCTACGAGTGCTGCACAGGTACAGAGTGGAGTAATAACAACAAAACCATCAACAAAGATGTCAAACGCTCCGGGCACGTAGACAGAATGCGTTGTCAGGGTGTAAGGCATGGCGTTCGCTGTGCAGTTGAGCTTTACATGGGCGTGGGCTTCCCATGGATGATCAGCCACAATATATCGTCACATGCTGTAAAGTACATTGATATTGTATACTATAATCTGCGATAATATGCTGTAATCTGCCCTAATTAACATACTATGATATTGCATGTCATAGATTTGCTATAAGATTCTATATTTCACTTTATAACATGCTAAGGTAGGCTATAACTATGACTTGTAGGTTTTGTCATGACAAAAAAAAGGCGAGTACTCCGAGGATTAGCAAGGAGGACCGACGGGATCAAAACAGGGGCGGAGTCTCCCGTCTATCCGGCTTGGGGTTTACCTTGAACTACAAAACCGAGGTAGCGTCCCTACAAATTCGGTCCTGAATAGAAACCCACAAGAAAGTAGGTTCTGGTAGTATAAGGTAGGGCCTATAGGGTACTGCAACCTGTTTATGTACCAGGGTATGCCAAGGTGCTGTCGTGGCACTCGATTAGGAATCACAGAAACTGCCCCATGGCCCATGGCATGGCGAGGCAAACACCCGCTACGGAAACTGTCTGGATCCAGCGGAGCAGCATCGAGTCCCTGCTGAGGCGCTCTAAAGGGTTGCACCTTCACTCCGCAAGCTGCGCATTCATTTCGGCGAAGTCGCTGTCGATCTGAGGGCAGGTGGGCAAACGGCAGCATCAAGGGCTCAACGAATCGATCCAATATCTTACCCAGACCCCAACCGGACCTTCTGAACCCAAGACTTGTAATCTTGCAAAAATGTTTCGGTAAACGGCTCCATGAGCTTCAAGGCTTGAGCTTTCCCATGGTCTTCCAGTGCGTCGGCTCTCGTGCAAAGCACCGAGAGGGCACGTGCAGGCGAGTGATGGTGCGTTCTGGGCATGAAGCCTGCGTCATGCCCTGCACAGTCTACACAAAACCCTAAACTCTAAACTCTAAACTCTTTTGCATCAGGACTTGTGCAATCGCCTGAATGTCTGAGCCTACAGAAGTTCAACTCTAAACATTCAAAACCCTAAACCCTAAACACTAAACCTTTTGAAACCCGAACTCTCCAGCCAGCCCTGCTCTTCTGCTTCAGAATTCCTCCACCACCCGGCGCAACCCCGAGCCCCTCGGAACCCACAGCCTAGGATAGCTTAGGCAAGCAAGCATTGAAATCCCAACGCTCTACTGTCTGTAGAAGCCTGAGGGACTACATATTGTTCCTTACAGTTCCCTGTTTAAGAGTTGTAAGCTGTAAGCTATAGCGAGTCATACTTCCCGAGACCTTAATCTACTTGTCAATGTCCCTACTACAACCAAAGTCTACCTACTTCGGCGTGGGACTTTGGCGTAGAACTCCGCTTAAGCAGCTAACTGCTCGTCCAAGATCCCCGTAGTAAGCCAAAGACACAGGCACGGGGTTTCCTTAAGGTTGTGGTTCATGTACTATAATAGACTATATAGGGATTCATGGAAAAAGGGTCATCTGGTCTCCAAGGTTGAGGTTGGGCTTCTATAACCCGAGCTGCAGGTGAGCGTTTGTCCATGCATCAACTTCTTACCGGACTCATGAAAACGACCCCCCCCCAACTTGCTGATTTCTCTTTGTATTTGTTCCATTCAGTATTGTGTCTGCCGCTATGAGTCATGATGCTGCTGGTGGCGATGATGGCGATGACGACTGACAGAGAGCAAGCCTCACTATGCTTGACTTAACAGTCTCGCCCAGTCTCATTCTTATCAGAATTGTGAATGGTTGTTAGTGGTCTGGGGCCCGTGCGACCCAACGCATCAGTCGGAGGAAACCATGGAAGCGCAGAAGGCCCGCCTGCGTGCGACGAGCACCCTGGCTTTTATGATAGAGAGGTTTCCGTGGATTCGGAATCTTCGTATGCCAAACAACTGCAGCCTGATCCCCGGTTACCCTACAGTAGATGCCGTCAATGGCGCCTCCAGACCCTGAAGCCTGTTTGAGTTGTCTTGCGAGGTTGAGGTTGAGGGTTGAGGAAGCGTCAGGGCTGTTAGGTCGTACGGAAATCCGTGGAGCATTAAGTCGCTATTACCATCGACCACCTTTCCCTCCGAGCATGCATGAGGAAATGAGCCCTAAGATCAGCTGCAACTGAACTTCACCCGGACCTGCCACCAACCCTAGAACATGGGAAGACAAAGCACTACAAGCTTTCAAGACTTTCATGCTCCTTATCACAGCCCCCTTTGAGAACAAGACACTGCTCATCGCCGCCCAGGCATAGCTGAGCATGCCTTAACTAAAGTACTACTGCTTTACCAGAACCGTTGCTATTGCCTGTAGCTGCATGGTAGGGGCTCCTAGCTCTTGGACCAGCAAGCATAAACAACAAAGCACAAGAACTGGCGGCTAGAATTTAGACACACTGATACATATCGAATAGATAAGCGCATTCTCAAGATGTCCAGTTTGGCATCGTCACCAAACCGTATCTAACGGGTCCTCCTCCAAACCATCCAGGCGCTTGTCCAAGATCTCCTTCTTCTCGGGCGTGAACGACCTGGCTAATTGCATCTCGGGTTGCGGGGCTAGGCCACCATTCAGCAAAAGGAGCCCCACACCTCCCGTCTCGTTTGATTCTTCATCCTCATGGTAGCCACATCGTTGCGAGCCCCACAAGCTTCAGAAAGAAAATGTCAAACAGTGAGGTAGAGATGGGTGAAAATGCGCCATAGTCAAATACCACCTGGGATCACTATCGGACGTTATACTCTCCGTAACCTTCTAGCATGCACTGCAACCACAAAGGACTGTATGGAATACCAGCACCTGACTGCACTCCGACAGCTTTCAGCGAATCAAGGCCACTTATCTACACAATAAATGAATGCCCAGATATAGCCTGTCCTGCTTTGGAATCTGCTGCGGTCAATCACCCAGGATGCAACGACTAGGGCCCGTGCATCCCCGTCTGGCGCACAACTCTGCGGACGGTCTCTCTTGGCAAACCTTGAACAGGGGTGGCTTTCAGATGGTTGTGGTAGAAGCATGCACTAATTGCACGTGAACTCAGCTTCTCCTGTGAGTCTCAGCAGCTTACAGGTGGTCCAGATCCTAACAACAAAAACCTGAGAACAGTCTTGTCGTCTCTGGGCTGGTCTTCACATGAAGAACTACCGCCCATTCTGCGATGGTGGTAATGTAGCACGAGTGGCCAAAGAGGGCCTGTGTGCTCACACACACACACACACACTCACTCTCACAGTCAGAGTCAGACTCAAACTCACAGGCACACAAACACTTTTACTAAGTAGTCTTTTCAGACACACAGGCAGTCAGGCCCGCAAATTTATGAAAGTGTGAGGCAGGCTTCGGACAGCCACGCCCACAGACCGAGCTGCAGACAGGCCGTCGCAGCTGAGAAAAGACCGACAGCTGTCAACCAGGGAGGCTCACCCTAAACCCTCAACCTTTAACTCTACCCCCCTAACTCAGAATAATTCGGTTTTAAAGGGCAGGGATGATTTCGGGAGGATTGGGTCCAGTGTGTTTTGATTATTAGGGGGGGGGGGGTGTAATAAAAAGGGGGAAGGAAGTAGAGCAATACCTACCACGAGACAGTATTTGGAAGCTGACATTGCCCACACACCTTTGTATGTTCTCCCAAGTTCAGCATGTAAAGATACATCGCCACATCTATAATGCATATAACATGAGAATAAGCACCGAAATAGCGTCAGTATAGTTATGTTTACGTATAAATACATCTACACCACCTTGCAGAATCAGGCAGCGCACAACAGGTCTCATATTGGTCCCATAACAAATGCTTCCTACCATGGGCATGACCCATGGACCCCTGAACCCTTGGCCTGCATTTGGGTCGTCGTCTTCCATTCTTCGTTCGTCAGCCTATCGGGTCCGGGTCCCGGACAGGACTTCAGGTTCAGGGATGTGGGAATTCGTGGGTTTACGGTTACACTAGGGTTTTCTTACAAGACTTAAGGCTTAAGAATTACAGGCTTCAGGTTGTTTCACAGGGGGTCGCGGTTCCTGGTCGTCAGGGCTTGAGGCAAGGCGTTGGGGCTGGCGGGCTCAGCATAAGTTGCAATCACTTCGGAAGCTACCTGCGCAGTGTTGCATCTGAACAGCAACCACTTGCCCCTCCAGCTTTACGGCAGCAAACTCAGTCCTCTGACACTGATAGAATATATGGTGCAACATGTGACACACCATATCGTATATACTATGTATATATGTTTCTTCTCGCTCTTGTCTGGGGCAAGCTGAAGCTCGTCCCGTGCCTCACCCTCGTCATCGATGTGGTACCAATGGTGGAACACCTCGGCAGAAGGCAGCTGCTAGAACAAACCCATGAAGGAGTAGCTGCTGAGAATAACTTCCGAGTGCGCAATTTGGCTCTAGATGGTGCAGGAGCAACCGACTGGTCCAAAGTCTGAGCCCCATCCAAATCTGAGGCGTTTTTTTTCCGTGCGGCAGAAAATCGAAAGGACATATCAGCCCGCTGCAAAACCAAATCCTCCTGCCTTGTAGAGCCCAGAAGTGGCTACTCTGGAGTCTGTTGAAGTAGCTTCGTGGCGCTGGTGGGCTCGGGGCTCGGCGACTGAAGCTTCGCGTTTCTTGGGGTTTGGGGATGGGCGGCGGTTTCAGGCTCTGGGTCTGAATGCTTGTGCACAAAGATGTCACTGTTTTCTGGTTCCAAAACCAACAAGGTTGTGGGCTGTGGGAGTTTAATTTGACGTCCCGCAGGATTGAGGGAATTAGTCAGTCGGAATTAACACATAAGGCCCGAAGGCTTGAGGCACTTCGGGCAATCAGAAACCGATACTCGAATACAAAGCTAAAGCTGACGTATCTAGAAATTTTGCACTCGCAGACTGCAGGTTTGGAGACTTGAACTCAAACTTCTAACTGCATTTCTTTGCTGTTGCCGAGCTTTTCAGAATGTCACCAAGGCATACCGGACTTTACGAAAGTGGCATGCCACAGGGGGGCGAAGCCCTGAAAACTCTACACATTTCCCAGCGCAAGCCCGCTGGTGCATTTAACATCTAAGGCTCTGCCAGCAAATGCTCTGTCTCTAGGGTTTAGGGTTTAGGGGCTTCTTTTGCCTCCTACTTAGCAAGGACGAGCTTGGGGGTATAGGGTTTAGGGTCTAACCAACCCTCGCCTCTCAGTGCTCCTTGGGAAAGCAAGCGTCCACCTTCTGTGGGTCTGGTGGGTTTGGGAGTGCATCAGCATCCAAAGGAGCTTGCGAAACATCTGCATCAATGCATTTCAACACTAGCAGCCCCAAACATAGGAGCCATATCAGTAAGCATGAAGCATAAAAGATGACAGCTAGGACTAGGAGCTTCAGATATCTTCGAGTCTTCGACTCCAGGACGGGGCTCCTCAGGACTTCCTTCGCTTCGCTCGCAGACTCACTCCTTGGCCAACTTGAGCTCAATGGTCTTCGGCCAGCAGCTGGGCATACCTGAGCAGTTTTAGGGTTTAGGGTTCACCGCTTGGAAGAGCTTATCACAGCTGAGGGAGGTTTTGCACCAGTCCAGCTACAAGGAGTATGGCCGTCTTGGTGGACGTCACCTCGGCAAAACATACGACAGAGATACATATGATAAAATGAAGCTGCCGCCGAAAGCAGGAACTCCCTTGCGGCACCCTAGTCCTGCGAGTGCCCCACGGGAGTGAGCCTACCTCTGCGCTACCCGCTACTCGCGTTGAGGCCGAACCGGCACATTCACTGACTGGGAAGTGCTTCCTGCGGGAACCTGCGTGCCGCAATTCAAAGGAGACGCCGACGCCACTTGCTTTTCAACCAAACCTGCCAATTCAATCCAATTCACACGAAACCCCCACAGAAGCGAAGGGTCACATGCCCAAGTCTGAAACAGAGCAGCAAAAGTTGTCAGTCCGAGTATCTCTTCTTTTAGGGACTTGACCTTCAAGCTGTTCGCATCCTCGAACTCCCGCTTTCCTGAGCCGATGCCAATAGACACATTGGCTCTGCCGTTTCGTGTCAGGGTACTGAAGGTGATAACGCACGAATGAGGTGGAAAGTCGCAGGGGGGCTGACACACTTCTGATATTACCGGGGGCGAGGTGCTGGTGTCCACAAGAACGACGAAAATAGCCCTAAACCCTAAACCTCAGAGCAACAACAGCAGGAGCAACGACAACGGCAACGACGGCGATGACAACATGCAACTCAACACCAGCCTGTGACCCTGACACCCACCCACCCACCCACCCACCCACCCACCCACCCACCCACCCACCCACACAAACAATACGACGACCACGACGACGACTTCAGCCATAACAAACAGCAAGAGTACAATGAGTGCAAACGACCAGTTCGCAATTTACAACATATGCACACTTAGCACAAAGATTCGAACAATCACAGTCATGCTTGCAGCTGTGACGCTCAAGGCGAATCTGACAGTGCAAATGCGAAAACGGGCTTTCCAAACGAGGCTTACATTCACACAACCCGAATCACCGAGTCATGTGCAACAATAGATTCACTACATAAGCAGCTTTGACAGCACATCAAGCCAGCCGGTGAACGAGGGCCACAGGCATGCAACAAAGAGGCGACCCTCGTCGAGCTCGGAGAGGAGGTCCTTTGTGGTGAGGCCCCAGTCTTACACTCCCAAACCCAGGGTTGGCCAGAAGAGGGTCTTGGTACGATGACAACCGGTGCTTTAAGGTCCACAGCCGGAGATTAGGTTCAGGAGGGAGTCCAAGAACGTCCGGATGTCCCGACGTGAACAAACCCTGCTGGTATGATCGGAATACAGGCGGGGTTCGTTTCAGAACATTCTTCACAATCTTCCTGTTCTGACCTCACTCCAGCAAACCAGAAACAGGCATCATAGACATCTTCGAGTGCCCCTGAACCCACCATACTAAACCAATGTATCAAGGCATCCAGTCCAAAATCAAGACCTAAAGCGATCTGCTCTTCAAGCGGCAGGCCGATAGCAGAAATGACGCCTGGCTTATACATATACACACACACACACACATATATATATATATATATATATTATGTGTGTGTATATATATATATATAGTTTAGGGAGTTTGGGGCTTTTGGGCACTCCAGGCCCGGAGCTGGAGACTCCCCGGCCCTGAAAGCGAGGCCTCGTAGGCCTTGGTGGCATTGTCCACGGCTTCTTCGGCC
The DNA here is from genome assembly GCA_905221635.1 of Symbiodinium sp. CCMP2456. Classification (NCBI taxonomy): domain Eukaryota; class Dinophyceae; order Suessiales; family Symbiodiniaceae; genus Symbiodinium; species Symbiodinium sp. CCMP2456. Next base: position 18,127 of record CAJNDV010024470.1, read on the forward strand.
TCTTTGATGTCGTCCTGCACTTGGTGCTTAGGTATCTAGGACCCTATGAGGGTTTAGGGTTTAGGGTTTAGGTTTCTAAGGTTCTATGGGGGTTCTATGAGTTCTATGTAGAATTTATAACGGATATTTCGAGTTTCGCTGCGGGAGCTCGGACGGACTGTGGGCAGTCATGCTTCTCGGAACACGCAGCCATGGGTTACGGTGCAGCGGCTGCCGATCACGAGTGCCCGAAAGCGGTCCATTGACACTGATGGCTGCACGAAACCGTGCTTAACTATCGAGGCTTGCAGACTCCCAGCACAGCAAAGCATTAAAGCACTGGACGAAAAGACTGTCGAATCTAACTCTTCATGCCTAGATTTTGCAACCACCGGTTTCTTCCAGAGACAGGCGATGGAGTTGTCGTGAGCATTGTCCCTTTTAGTACTGTGCATTTGTTCATCCTGCTGTAGCGTGTGCTGGCTATACCTGCTTAGATGGCTATGCCTATGCATTGCTACTCACCGCGACAGCACCTACGACAGTTGAAGCACCAGTGCAATCCACGCGTCGAACTTGCTTCCCAAAGCCCAAAAGCCTTCAACCATAAACCCTAAATGCGTTTCATCTCTCACCCTTGCGCCGTCATGCCTTGAAGTAGGTCGTGCCTTCCGACCTTGCAGCGCGAAATCCACTCCCACTCCTCCCATAAACCCCAACAACAGAAATAAACGAAGGCTCCAAAGAGTACATCTGTACGTAATACATACACAGAATTCGGGGGCCTTTGGGATGTATAGTGTAGTATTACAAGGATGCGAACAGTCACAATTTCCAACCCGCGTTCGACACGCTTCTCGCCTCCCGCGCGACAGGTTCAGCCTGACTCAAAGCCTACAACCTCGAACCTGAAATGCAAAAGTGGTTTCCATATGTTTACATCATATGTGCGCGAACCAGAAAACAAAGAGCTTGGACTCATCATCAACAGTCTGCACGTCTGACTTGCACCTGTCCTTCGTCACCTCTTGGGCTATGCCTCTTCTGGGTGATGTGAATTCAGGAAGGGAAAAGGGAAGCAGGGAGAAATAGAGAGCGGACGAGACAGGATAGGAGAACAAGCCATGCTCAGGGAACGATGTTTGTTCGGATTCCCCCAGCGGCAGCCGTAGCACACTGGAGCTGGCTCTGCAGGCTTCTCAAATGAGGCTCTTGGGTCCTGTGCTCCGGGTTGACGGCTGTCCTACTATGTCAAGCGGATTGCGCCAAGCGGAAAAGGAATATCCGCATGGCCACCCGCTGAGTTGAGCATGGCTACCACCGGACTTGCATAATTTGCAACGATTTTGTGGGATCGCGGATATCGGTGCTCAGGGAGCATAAAGGAAGACAGCCGCCATGTCGTGCCAATGCAGAAGCCTATGTCACATTTGATGGTCGACTTCCTTCAGCCCTCACTCCAAGTCTATTAATCAAGCGCAGACAGGCCACTCCCGGGCATCATCCAAGCCTGAGCTGTGAACATTTTCCGATAGTGCAACTGTCATACAGTGCCGCAAGCAGACATTCACGGTAACGGTCCATTAAGTAACACGCAGTAACAGGTTCCACGTGGCTGCTGCCAGAGTCACCGCAAGGAACATCAAGACGCCTTCATGTCATGATCGGGTTGCTGTGTTGCTGCCGTGTTGGCTTGCAGTCTGGAATCCTGTGAAGTGGCTTCCAGCTTAACTCCCTTGACAGTTGCGGGGCGTGCAAGTAAGAAGGTAAGCTTGACAGCAAGTTCATACTGCCATGCTACAATACAAGAAGACACAGGCCGTACGAAGGCAACAAGCGCTACCTGAACCACCGGATAAACAAAGTACTTTCTTATACATATAAGTTACATAAGGAATCTCAAATACTTGCATGCCAACTTCGAGAACTCCGCTTGAGTGCCGACGTGCGGCAGAGGCGGGCTTCGGCAAACAAGTCCTGCCATGCAAATCCAAAGCTAGCGCAGCCTAACATGGGTGGGTATAGTGAGAGAGAGAGGAGCCTTAAGAAGCACAGTGCTTATGACTTATCTGTTTTACCCATATATATGCAAGTCTGGAAATGCACTTATATTTGCAGTTTCCAGCTCACGCACGACATGCACCACCGGCCCATGTGCGTTTATGTTTACCGAACTCGGATGGCCCCACACCACGAATCCCGTCCGCACACCATCTATCCATGAAGGTCCTGAAAGCTCTGCAAGCGCTTCTGCAGCACGTCGTCGGCAATGGATCGCACTGGCAGCGTCAGTGGTGCGGTCACGGCTCAGGTTTGAAGAAATCGAGCCACGTAATCTGAGAGGCCAGGGGCTGCCCTTATTATCTTGAAAGGCCTGCAGTTTCCTGAACTCTACGCGGCTACGAGGAGTGCCAGAACTCAGCTAAATTCCACTGCTTGGCAGGTTATGATTTCCTCTATCCTTTGCTACTCCAGCAAATAAAACACTTCGGACATTGCTATTACTGTTGGAGTTATAGATGCTGGCGGCACGATGTACTGCGGCCCCAGACTCCTGTAATCCCCAACGCAGCATGCTCTCAGCCCCGCGGAACTCCGGCATCTGCTCACGGCTCTGGGTCCGGCAGCCCAAAAATTACTGAGCCCTAAAAGTGTATGCGGTAGTGGATGCACCATATTCATTCGAACAAGCTGCATGTATGCACGCATGCCTGTGTTGTTGCCTGGTTGCATGCATGCGTGCATGTGTGTAATCGAAAGTACCGCTAGTATACAGTATACACAGAGCCTCCGCAACGCAGAGTTTCTGCAGTCGAAACAAACACGTGACGGCGAGCCCAGCAAGAAAAAGACGGGGGCCTCGCAGAAGAAAAGCAGGCGAGGCCTCCGCGGTAACGTTTCGAAGAGCCATTTGGAGACTTACACAGCTCGGCCCACAGCTGATTTTCAGAATCTATTTGGGTTGTCAAGGGCTCGCGGGTTCATAGTGTGGGGATGGCGGGTTCGAGAACTGCGGAATTGACTGTACAAGCCTTTCGGGCTTCCAGAAACAGCAGCTACTCAGCTACTCTTCTGCCGGGCCAAACACACCAACAAGGACCCGGAGGTCTGCAGTAAAAGGAGTTCAGGAGCTTTGCGTCCGAGCAGGCTAACGGAATTAATTATGCAAGCATGTTTTTTTTTTTTGTCGGCTGTTGTAGGACTGAAGCGTTTGAGGCAAGCGTACTGTCGGTGGTCTTGCTCAACGTGTGTGCTGGTGGCGAACTTCCTCAGCATTCTTGGCATCTGAAAATTCGCTGCTGTGTCGTATAGGCAAATCAGTGGCAATTAGCCACAAAGCGGCCATCTGAATTGATGCTGCCTGCACTTAAGCACATCGTCTCAGGCATGGGCACAGGTCTGCGGAAGTCTTGGTCCAGATCGGAGACCTTTCATTCGCAGGGTCAGCCCGCAGCAATGGTTGTTCTGGGCCCTGTATTCGTGTTCGTCTCTTGTTCCGTCTTGCTAGAGTTGAATATATGCACTCAAGCCCTAAATCCCTAAGCCTCTGCCCGAAACTCCTGAAGCCCAAGATTTGAGCAAAGACTGAGCGCAGACTCTACGTCTACGTCCTACAACAACCCCAAACCCTGAACCCTGCTCGTATCCGACCTGCAACAGTGGAGAACGTCGCAGCTGGCCGGACAGTCACCTCTTTGATCAAGTGATTCAGGGCTGATAGAGTTAAGGCCCGGGATGGTCCCCATGCCCGCTATCGATAAAGAACATGCAGCTTGAATGTGCAAATTCACAAACTCACCTTTCGCTCTCTGTTCATCTCAGTAGAGCTGGGTTTCAGGTGTGACGGCAAGACTAAGAGTGGAAGCGCGAGTTTGACTGGTCTCCGTTTCCGGGCTGGCATTCCTGGCCCCTCTGACAGCCAGGAAGTGATTCGTAAATGTAAATGGCCGTGCAAGCACGAAAAAACGGATCAAACTAACGGGCCCTCCCTCTGACCAAGGAACAATCACCCCTGGCAGCCCTAGAAACATGGCACCGTGCGGTGGGCCCTGCGCCAAAGGCCGCAGAATGCAGGCCGCATGGCTCGGCCGAAGGATCCAGACTAGTCTGCAGGTTTGTCGCAGCCTGCGTCCGGAAACAGATTTAGAGTAAAACCTATAATCTTTAAGAGCGGGCATTCGCAGCCGGAGGAATCGAACAAGCCGGAAACCTGCCACGGATAGTTGCATGTCGCATGCCGCCTACGTCAGCTTAAAGCTTTTGATGTGGGAAGGGCAGCGGCAGATGCAATCAAGCCATGACTCGAGCATCCTGAATATAATTATTAAACGCCTTTGGAAGCTGGACTCTCTGATGTGCCGGAAGGGGCAGAGAAAAAGCCAAGTCGTGCTGCCAGGGGCAATTTAGTCTCGTGTGATTCCACAAACCCTCGTGACTGCTTCATCCCAAGCCCCCGCAAATCCCAAACTTCTAAACCCGAAGTGGGTCGTATGTCGTAGTGTGGCTCTTCACATGTCCTTCAAACCGACGGCTTTCTCACCCAAGCCCTCAAACCAGAGAAACCAAAGTTCCAGATCGAGCATGTGCATGGCTTCCTGAACGAGCACATCAGCCTGTAAGTTGAGGTCCCAGTGCCCTGAAACGTGTGCACACCCCGGTAAACTCAGCATGCGAAAGGCTGTCCCAGGCCCTCCACTTCATGAAACTGATTGACCTCCTTCTGGTTGAACTTGCACTCCTCCGGCTAACAGCTTATTTTGGATTTCAATCTTGGCGAGCTCCTGCAAGACCGCGTGCACTTTAGGCTATTATTGCGCGAACGGATTTTCGTCATCCGCGAACAGCAGTGAGTGGGGCAGGGCATGGGATACGGCTTGCAGAGCTTGTCCGGATGCAAGTACACCAGCCTATCGTCCAAAACCAGCAAACGACTCGACCCACAAAGCTCAGCTGTTTGAGCCTCCATCAGCTGATTCATCGCCTGCTCTTTCGCCTGACCAGCGCTGATGCAGCGTACCAGTTATGCAGTTTGGTTGCCTAGGCTTCAAGCGAAGATCGAGTTTGGGGCCTAAATTAGAGTAGGGTTTTGGGGAACACTATAGTGGAGTTACAACAGGGGAACCTAAAATAGATTGGTAATGAATTAATGACGCCCCTTATTTTCCCTCAAGGCTTACAGGTCCACGTGGAGAGGCGGGCTGGCTGTGCTTGGGTTGAGCAGTTGTGGCATCGGACAGCCTTCCATGATTATAAGGACCACCCTAAACCCTAAACCCTAAACCCTTAACCCTAAACCGTGGTTATAAGGATTGGTGACAACATGATAACGGTTGGTCAACGTTGGGACTTCACAGCAAGGCAGCCTTCTCGTGCAGGGTATGCAGCTCGCGGGCAAGCTGGACGAACCTCACGCGCAATATTTCTGTGTATGTATATACACTTTTTCTATACACAGAGTGTTTAGAGTTTAGAGTGAGGGGAGGGGATAGGATGTAAATAATAGGGTTCAGTGTTTAGTCCCGCATCACAAACGACAAATCATTGCCATCAGTTGCCGTCCAACTCTGGACGCTGCCAGCCTTGCACCGTTCAGGGCTTCAGCATAACACACACGCACATGTATAAGCTGAAGCAATGGAATGCAACACGGTGCTAGATAATATGGCACAAATACGAATAGCTAAGACAAAACGAAGATAAGGTAAGCTCAGATAAGCTAATCTCTTGTATGAAAGGTGAAACCTTGCAATACGATACGAAAGAAGAAGGATTATCTAAGATTTAGTAAGATGACATAATGCCGTGAGATGCAATACAGTGCACTGCAATGTACTGAAATATGAATGCGATATAAACTGGCAAACATATCAGCATTACATGTTGTAGAGTATTACATGGTACGATGACATATAATACTTTCTGAAGTAATGATGATTAAGTCGACATGGTAGTCGCATACCACACGTTATGATTATAGTACACGGAGTACAGTTAAATACCACAAAGTACACAGTGAAGATGCAGCAAGCAATCTAGCAATACAATAGATTATGAGATATCATAACATGACAATATATGATAATGTCATATGGAAGCATATTGTGACACAGTAAATGTCTTATAATACAGTCTGGTGATACAAAAATCAAATACAGCACCACTTATCTTGGAGAATGCTTCTTATATAGCATAATAAGAGTCCAAAATTCATATCGTACCGTATCGTATAATGAATGGAATAAAATATGAAAGCGAAATACGCGTGAAGGTAAGATTGAAAATCTCCAGTAATATCTATATATATATATATATGTATGTATGTATGTATGTATGTATGTATGTATGTATGTATGTATGTATGTATGTATGTATATATGTATGTATGTATGTATGTACATACAACCACACTGCAAGATCTGATCAACATGCAGTACATTGTAACTGAAAAACATGGCATATTTATATTCAACATACTGAAGATAATGCACTACAGCTTCGCAGAACGTGATTTTCCATTCTAGAATGTACAAGACCAACTAATCAATAACGGTATGACATAGTATCATATCAAACAGTTTTGTGAATATAGAAAAGCATGGAATCTGAGATTTTCGTGAACTGTATTATGCTATATTCGATATTTTGCATGAATAGCTCAGCAGCTGTACCCAGGAATGCATTCGATGGCTTCAGGTCGAACAATGGGTCCACAGTGAGAGGTCAGTGCCACCAGGCCACTGAATAGCAACTTTCCGATGATCCGGTAATGGCCGGCAAAAATCGAACGTGGTGCAACGATGCTTGGAGCTCAGGAACCAGGCCGCGCAAGCAAACTTCGCTCAATCCCTGTCTTTCAGGCTTTCGGCACGCATCTTGCCACGTCACTTGATGTCCTAAGATGTCGCGAGCCCGTAACTTCTGCTGTATGTAAAGGGAGCCACGACATGACATGACATGTTTCTGTTGAGTCATGTGTACAGGAGCCATGCAACAGATGCGGAGAGTTTGGGTGGGAGTGCATCTGGCTATGAGGAAGGTGTATGGCAGCTTAGCGATTCATATAGTCATGTAGGAGCATTTATAATTGGAGTGAGGTTTTTGGGGTATATTCCGCTGTCAAGTGTATAGGAGCCGAACCCATCCACAGACGTTCCACTTGCAAAGTTTGAGCGCCGAGCTCCCAGAAACCGACTTCTCCACTGTTATCCTCGGAGACCTGCATACACTGAACAGAACTTGATGCTTCCTTTCCTCTGAAAAAACGATAGCGATGTAATTTGACCGAGTTCTTCCAGAGCTCACTTGGGATGGTGAATGGCGACACCGGCCCAACACGCCACACCTTATTAGAATACCCTAGTTTCCGTAATGCACCAGAGCCAAGGCCTAAGAAACAGTGGAGCTGAGACTAGAGTTCAGTGGCTCCGATGGCAGTCCAAAGAGTTATTTGGTTTATGGCTTCTGTGCACCTCGGGAAGCAACGAAATAATCGAGTCTGCTTTGGACGTCAGCAATGAAGTGATTCTGGGCTAGACAGTCCAGACTCCAGATGCAAGCATTCAGGCCAACACGAGCGCCAGGCCTCCGGCTTCGGTTTGTACTACAACGTCGTCGTCGTCGAAAAGTCAGCAACAGCAACAACCACGGTCGTCACAACGACGACGATCACGACGACGACAACTGTTATTATGTTGCGTTGTGTGTTGCTGTTGTTGCTGCTGTTGCAGTTGTAGTTGCTGTTGTTGCGGTTCTTGATGTCGCTGCTGCGTTGTTGTGCGACTGTTGTGCTTGTTGGGACTGTTGAAGCTGCTTTGAGTGTTGCGATTGTTGTGATGGTGGATGTTGCTGTGGTTGCTGTGATTGTTGGGCGGTTGGTGACTGTTGTAATGTTGTGATGGTGGTGGTGGTGGTGGTGGTGGTGGTGGTGGTGGATGTTGTTGCTGTTCTTGGGATTGCGGCGAGTGTTGCGCTTATGGCCGTTGTGACTATTGAAATTGTTGTGGCTGTCGGGGTTGTTGTGGTGGTTGTGACTGTTGTGAGTCTTGCGATGGTGGGTGTCGTCGTTGTGTTGGTGCTTCTATTCGCGATTGTGTGTTTTTCTTGTTGTTGTCGGTGTCGTTGTCCTCGCTGTCCTCCTCCACATTTTGCGAGTTCATGGTGTAGGCTGCGTAGGCTCCCCAGCTTTGCTCGGCTCCAAGGGCCGACGTCACGACTACTATGCTCAAGACCTAGCTACCTCCGCCCAATCAGTTGGGATATGAAACCATGCTGCCTCATGCGGCTGTGATTGTAACCCTGCAGAATCAAACGGCCGTTCTCAATCACAGTTGACTTGACGGCCCACGTGTGATTGAGCATGTTCATTTACCTCATCGCATGTTAATGAACAGCCATAGGAAGTTACATGGGTGACATGAAAGGTTGTGACTTATGTATTGTGGGCGACAGTGAGTTCCAAACATACGTGTAACTATTATTGCAGCACAACTTATTTCTACCCACGAACTTTCATGCAGGGTAAACCTGGGACCCTCGGCCCGAAATCCCCTCAACTTCAAGCCCCAAACCTTTACGCTAACACCACAAAACCTCAAAAGTAAGCCGCGAAATAACCCCTAAACCCTACACCGACAGCAGAATGACCGGCCAGTGCAGGGCCTGCGGAGCACCGGCCTGGAGAACAAGGAGTTCAGCTTTGAGATATGGACAACTCATGTAGGATTGCAGGATTTAGGGTTATAGTTATAGGGTTCATGACGAAAAGTTTAGATGGGATTTAGGATCCATGCAGCTCTCTCTTCTTTGTGGAGGCTCTGCTTTTTGCTGTTCGGGTGCAACTTAGAGGGATCAGGGGACCTCTGGCTGAGCTAGAACCAGACCATGACGATATATTTCTTGCTCTGGGATGCCATGTCGAAGCATGTATGTAAAACTCTCATACACCAGCAATGTGTGATACCCGCTTCTTTCTGCAGTAACGTGCGGTATGTGCACATCTAATTTGGCTGTTTGTATTTGGGAACTACAAAGGAAATAATACTTCCGGCTTCGCTAGGCAGGGCGAGGTCGTAGGCTGATGCAGAAAGCTAAACGCGCCCGAACAGTCAGACTGCCGACATGCAGCACCTCACGCGCCCGATGCCGAGCAGTGTTGAGCCGTTGCAGAAGCACCTCCGAAGCAAACTGGCAATATCCGCACTTACTGCTGCTGCTACGACTGCTACTACCTGCTAACTACTACCCCTACTGCTGCTAATACTATTACTACTACTACTACTACTACTACTACTACTACTACTACAGCTACTACTACAGTACCACTACTGCTACGACGACGTATACGACGACTTTGACAACTACTACGACTACCACTACCACCATCACTACCACTACCACTCCCGCGACAACTACGACCGTGACCGCTAGCGAACAAGACCACGACCAGAACCACTAAACTACGACGACGACGACTGACAATTCCTACTACTACTACTACTACTACTATTACTACTACTACTACTACTACTACTACTACTACTACTTCTACTACTACTACAAGTACAAGTACAAGTACACCTACAACTACTGTAACAACCACAACAACA
>CAJNDV010024470.1:37499-49356 GCA_905221635.1 Symbiodinium sp. CCMP2456
TGGTAGTGGTAGTGGTAGCAGTAGCATTATTATTATTAGTAGTAGTAGTAGTAGCAGCAGTAGTAGGAGTAGGAGTAGGAGTTGCAGTAGCAGTAGCAGTAGCACGAGCAGTAGTACTAGAAGTCGTCGTCGTCGTCGTCGTCGTCGTCGTAGTAGTAGTAGTAGTAGTAGTAGTAGTAGCAGTACTAGCAGTAGCAGGAGTAGCAAGCAGTACTAGTGCAAGGGTGATAACCATAATCGCATCGGCAGTCGCAGTTCAAAGGGCCATGGCTGCCACACTGTTAAGAGCACCGCACCTCTGAAAATCTGAACACACTACCAAAGAGCTCCAGCCAAAATGGCTGGGTTTGGGGTTTAACTCAGGTTTGTCATGCCGTCATGCTGTAACTGTGGTGGACATTAGGTTGTTCTGCTCTGGCTCGGCTGACTTGCTTCTAAGGTTGGAGCTGATTGCGTAACGCCGAGTACAAATGCTCAAGAATGCTGCTGACACTGCGAATTCGCAGAATCGAATTGCCTCAATCAATCCGAATTCCAGGACGGTCGTCTTGAGAGATCGAAGACTGTCCTAAGAGCATTACGGCATTTTAAGTGAGATGGCGTTGCGTGTAACGATGAGTTGCAAGTCCAGTTGCTGTGGGCTGCACCAAACCCTCGGAATTTGTCAAGCCAGGAAAGCAACAGCGAATGCGGCAGCAGCAGTTCCCTGCTGGTGCAAGATGACTTCTCCGGTACTTCCATGCTTGGTCCCGGTTGCAGCATGACAATTCCACCAGGAAGGCCGACGTTGAAGATTTGCTGACAGGTAGATGTCCAGGTGCACCTGCCGGCGCCTGCCTGATGCACTAGTACGGATAAGAGCCGATATGGTGCACAACAGTCTCCAGTGTTTGTGCAGCTGTTGTACTACTTTCCTGCAATACGACAAAGGTCCGGTAAATTGGATGTACGAGTGCAATCAGGCATAGCCCGAGGGAAACAGGTCGTTCAAGCCAGCCAAAACCAGGATTCTAAAAGTGCCGCTAGCAGAGGATTCTAGGAGTATAGGTTCCTTAAGGGACTGTTGGGTTCGATACCTGGCTTGAACCCCCCTCTCTTAAGGATCCCATCATAATAGCTCTGGCATGACGAGTCGCATCCTCAGCCTAATCAAGCTATCCGAAACAATTTCGTCTGCTTGTTGAGGCGTCGGCTGGTTCGAACCGTCTTCGTCCACTCGGTCGATGTAGTGGCGCAAAGCTTCGACGGAGATCTCGGCAGAGACTGCTTGTTGATGACTTTATGCTACGAGTACCTCGGAAAAGGGTCTTCACGAACCATTGACTTTTGTCCAATGAGAAACACTGGCAATCTGCAACAGTAGGATTAACGACGCTGCAGTGCTCAGTGCGTTCCATCTGCGGCCTGGCTTATGCTACTTAGCTTCTAGCGACGATGTCGTCCCTCTACACATCCTCACACCGGCAACCTTCAAAAGTAGTTGCCTATCTGCCAGAGGCATTTTCCAAACCGAAGCCAAGGGCCCCAAAAGGGATGCGATAATATGAAGATATGTATTTAAGACTTCCGCAGACCAAGCCTTCTATCAACTGAAGAGGTAGGCAGACTTAAGGAGGCGGCAATCTGTGGTCCGAGGCCCCAGCCCGGTAGCCGAACTCCCGGAAAATGTCGCCTCGGCCGCCGTTCTGCGTTTCACGTCCGTCTTGGGCATAGATACATTTGCAGGCCTATAGCAGCCCGTACCCCGAAAATGCACCAGGTCTGGGGTAGACACAGCTGAATGCAGGGTTTTCCTTCAACCCTGCATCCTTAAATCCTCCGAAACCACCTCAACCCAGTGCCGCCTGGGGTCCTGAATCCATATAAGAATTCAGAGACGCAGCCCCTCCTTCAAAGGTACCACACAGCCATCCCTGAAACCCAGCCAGCAGCCTAATGCAGCCTTACCACATAAAGGTTCAGGGCCGGAGAGGTGAACCCCTTGGCCCCACATGGTATGCTAACATGAAGCGTTGCCTCAAGCCGCAAAGCACAAGATGAGGTCCAAATTCGACTCTAAACATATATTGGCCTAAACCTAAACCCTAAACCCTAAACCCTAAACCCATGGGGTCCAAACTCAGCTCTAAAGTGCTGATGCTGCCGCTGCCGTCCTGCGCAACACACGCAGGACACGAGCTGATGTTTGAGTCTCGCGGGTCGAAGCCGGGGAGTGCTATAATTTAGGGACCTTCACAATTAGAATAGGGTTTTGGGGTAATCCCTTAAAGGGATTCTATAAGGCTAAGGGTTTAGGGTTTAGGGGCCTTAAGAATTAGACTAGGGTGTGGGGGCCCATTATACTATAATTATAATCAGGAAACCTACATTCTGCCGGGACTTTCCACGATTTTGGGGCCGCAAGGAAGGACGTTGGTGGAACTGTCTATAACTACCAGCCTTAAGGGCTTTAGATGTTTCATTGCTGCAGCGCGGAAGGCCTGAATTCGAGCATGTGAGTGTGGTTGAGAATGCGTGCTGGTGGAAGGCAAACAACAATTAAAAACCATCTGCGCGACGGTGAAAGTGCCTATACTTCCGGGACTTACATATACAGGGCATGTAGCTCGAAAATGCTTCGCATATGCTCGGGCCTCAAAGCCTTAACCGAGACAGCCGAGTCCCTTAACACTGGATGTTAAATATTGCTGTGGTTTCAACATGCTTTAACTGGCACGGTCCGCATCGTAGTCGGAAAAGCCCTTCCGGAAGTGCTCCACCTGAGTACGACGGTGGGCTTGACAGTAAAGGTTTTGGATTTTAGAGTCCGAAGTTTTGGGTCATCTTATGCACTGCCTACTTGTCTGGCACACGTGCAGGCAAGTAACGCGGATCTGCTGCTACACCCTTTCGGTATGAAGACGGTGGATGATTTGCTGCTGCTGACCAATGTTGACTGTAATGCAGGTATGGCTAAAGGTTATCTCCAAAACAGTGCGATCATGACTTGCGGGCCGTGCCTCTTGCCTTGAGAAGCCGTCGCGCTGTCGATAAAGGAACCTGCCATGAGTTTCCAGGTTTGGCACCTAGGCAGTAGAGGGATGGAAAATAGGCAAATGCAGAACAGAACGTTTTGCAGATGTAGTCGCAGAGTGGTCAATGGCGAATGCACACCACGAACACCACACCATGGCAGGCCAGCAAGAATAGCATAAATATATGGCCCGGCCCGGCCTACAGCTTTTGTATAGCTATGTGCCGGCGTTGAGTGCACTGACTCGCACTACCGTCGCGCATTGTATGCACGGCTGGCATGGGCCTTTCCAGGACATGTGCCTGGCCCTGGCCTTCCAGGGGCTGCCCCAAACTTAAGCTTTGGGAGTTTACTGTCGTTGTATGTTGTATGTACACTGTTCCTTACAACATATTGAGGTGGGCAGCCCCTGACACTTGCACATGGTACCAAGACTTACAGGGGGTCCTTGGCCTTTGTTTTAGGCCTCTCCCTGCAATGCCCAGCTACCAAAGATCTTCCAACTCAGGAAGCATTGAAGGATCCCAGAGTCTCCACAGGAAAACTTCTGCATCCCCGTCTCCAAGGTTGCAACTCTTGTCGCTGCCATGCGAGCTTGTACATGTGATGGTTGTACAAAAGCTTGGCTACACTTTAAACATGTTAAAGTTGATGGTAGTCTTGCGATACCGGTAGGTTCCATTAGTGATCAGACCGCGTCTGTCCGTAGTTGCATCTCACATTCTCGAAAACGTCACCACAACCTTTAGCCCCGACGGTGCAATGCGCCGATGCAGAACAGAAAATCGTGCATGTAATAATCGTTTTTGAATTGTCCTCCTAATCTACTGCCCGGATGTCCGGCAACTCCCTCCCTGGGGATATGGTCACCGTGCTAGTGCTATCCACTCGGCGGACGGTGAGGAGCTCCGCTCTCTCAGCTCTTAGCGCCGCCGATGGAAGAGGCTAGGGATTTACGCAATGGCACGGATTTCTTGCTGCAGAGCAAAGGTAGCAAGGCCGAGTGCGAAGCCCAAGGCAGCCCAAGGGGAAATGCGCCGGGCGTACCAGAGGAAGCCGACCCCCTCCAAGCCCATGAGCGTCACACCTGCCACACTGCCAACAGCAAGCATGGAGCCACCGGTGCCAGCACCCAAAGCGACAAGCTGCCACAAAGGATGGTCCACTGGCTCCTCGAACATTTCAATGGATGCCTGGACCAGGGGGACGTTGTCCACCACGGCGGAGGAGATGCCAAGGAGCCCTGAGAGGAGCAGCTCATTGTCCAGAGTGACCTGACGCATGAAGGTGGAGTAGCGGCTCAGGACTTCGGCAGCTTCCAACACGGCGACGCCAAGAAGCACGCCGGTGAAGAAGAGCAAACTGCTGATGTCCACCTTGTGCAGCGCCGCCGGCACTCCCCTTCGGGAGTGGTGTGCCGGGCCCTCCTTGTCCTCAGGGGCCTCCTCGTCCTTCGCCGCCACCTCCGCACCCAGGTCGCAGATCTCCGTCACGAGCCAGAAGGAGCCCAGCGCCATCATCATGCCCAAGTAGGGTGGCAGTCCCGTGACCATCTTAACAACCGGTACCATGAGGATGCATCCGAAGCCAATGACTAGAACGACGATGCTGTTTCGGCTCGGGACGACTGTTTCACACTGTGTTGAACCTTCCTGAAGCTTCGGTCCACATCGCCGAGCTTGCCACCAAATGCCGAACAAGGGGATGAAGCCAGCCACGAATGAGGGCAAAAATGTCCAAGTGACGATCCCCCCGGTGGAGATCTTGTGTTGGATCCACAACATAGTGGTGGTCACGTCGCCGATCGGACTCCAGGCGCCTCCAGCATTTGCTGCCACAACAACGACCCCGCCGCAGCTATGTCGCCAGTCCTGGCTGTGAGGGACCACGCGCTGCAGGATTTTGATGCACACAATTGTAGCAGTGAGGTTGTCAATCACTGCGCTCAAGAAGAAAGCGATGACACAAACAATAGGCATTAGCCGGCCGGGCTTGCCCTGCGTGTGGCGCACGATGAAGGCCGTGACGACGGCGAAACCGTTCATGTGGTCAATAGACTCGACCACACACATCGCGGGCAGCAGGAACAAGATGACACTGCCCACCTCGAAGAGGCCCTTCATCAGCTCCTCCTCAAGAAGATGGTGCCCTTCCACAGTTCTGGCGTGGATGCCCGCTGCATGGTATGTCCACATGACTGATGCCAGGACGAGCATGATGGCAGACTTGTCAAGTCGAAGCACATCTTCCAGTGCGACCAAAGTGATGCCTGTGATGAAGAGAGCGGCCAGAACGGCCCGGTGTGTCGCAGCATCTTCGAGCAAATTTGTTGGCCAGCCGAAGAAGGCAAAGGTAAAGACCACAGCAAATAGCGCAAGGCCTGCGATCTTCATCGTGCGACGTGTTGTTGTTACTGCTCCTTGCATGACCTTGTCGTTCGTGCAAGCCACATCAGCCACAGAGCACGGGCTCGAGACTCTTGGCATCGGCTCCTCGCGCTCGACGGCCGCAATTTGAACGGTCCTCATGGTCTAGGAGGATCGAGAGGGGCAAAGAGCTAAGAGGTGATCAAAATCGCCACTTTTGGGCCAAACAGTCTCGAGCCGAGGACGCAAAGAGCAAACCTGGGTCTCTGGATACACCTGTGCCTAGTTCCCGATGGCCCCTGTCGCGTCGGAGAGTGCAAGCGAGCTGGCTGCACAAGAAATCGAAGAACTGGTTAAAGTCCTGAGCGAAACCGTTGCTCACTGGCAGTTGGAATTCTTGGGAATGCCGTTTCAGGAAGCTCTGACCGCGAGCGCTACTTGCGACGTAGTACATGTTCCATCGAAGCTGCTTACTTCTATAGGGCTGCAGGTTATGACAGTTTGAGATGATGCCATGAACGCTGGACCGCATCTCATCAGAGGCCTCTGGTTTCATGATGCCGGGTAGCCGGACCTAGCACCCAACCATGTTCCTTAGGACCCGCTTCACCCTCTGCATCCACTCGGTTGTCTCGGTGCCAGCATTATTGTAATAGTTATGACTGCCAGCTCACCGGCTCTGGTACCGTCTCTAAACCCTAAGCCTAAACTTTCAAACACTAAACCCCAAAACTTAAACCCAACACCCTGAAACTTAAAACCCAAACCCGAAAGCTTTGAGGCTCTGGCCAGGTCTTCTCTTCCTTCGATGGCTTCAGCGGCCTTGGTGGTCGAGGGATGGGCCTTGGAGGTATCTGGGCTTCGAGTCCTCCGTGTCTCATTTAGAAGCCCTTAAGGCTTAGGACAGGGTTTTGGGGATATAACGGAAAGGTTACAACTGATGCTATAATGAAAACCACAAGGAATGCGAAACTACTATTGTCAAGTACTCAGGCTTCAGTGTGGCGGGTTGGCTTACATGTCTTCAAATATCTGCCACCAAGCTCGATGCCACTTCCATGAGCACCTCCTGGACGACCTAGCAGGAAAAATGTTCTCCGATGAATCATCCGGACGCAGAGAGGAAGAGAGGCTTCCAGGAAACGGTGGGTTGACGGCTGATGTTTCGGCTCAGAAGAAAGGGGTCAAACGAATTATGCTTCACATGCGGCGGAAGGATCGAACCACGCTCGACAGCCTTTGAAGCCCCATCGCTGCAAGAAATGGAAGCGTTCGAGAGGGCCTGAAGCAAAGATCGTTCCCAAATCTTCCGAAAGGACACCCGGCTCGCCCAGCCTTCTTCAGAGGTGTGAATTCTTTGCCTGGTGCAGGTCATGGCCAAAAGGAAATCTTCGCCCAAAACACTCGTGGGGTATCGAATATCACTGGAGACTTCGATGCCTCCAGGATGTCACCTAAGCCAACTTAGCTTTTAAGCTGCATGTGCTGTATCTGTATCAGGTATGAAGATCAGCACCGGCCAGAAACCAGCTCAGCATACTGATTTGCGTTGAAGGTAAGACGGGTTGCTTTCGCCCCCCAGCTGCATGCGGAAGCAATCTCATCAGGATGCAAAGCATATCAAACCATGCAGAATTGGAATCCCCCCAGGGACGACTGCTTGCAGACTATCTGAACCATGGTTCGAGTTTAGCAGATCTGGAGTGCTGTCTGGAGACCGGCTATCCGAGAGGGCCTTCCAAGAACTTGACCAACTCTTTGTCCGAAATGGTTCCGTTGCCGTCCTGGCTAGCTGGGCGTGAAACACAGGCATTCGTAAGACATCGCGCGCGGCTTGTCAACTATCGTCCGCCCATGGAGTTCAGCAAGCACGATTCTGAGCGAGCCCGGAACATCTCGGAAGTACTTAGATCAAGGGAATGCTCTAACAAGAGCCGTGTGCTCAAGCAATGCAGGGAGATGGTAAGCCAGATATCTCAGATCTCACACAGGCCGGCGCATACTGAGTGCCCGACAATGTCCTTGGATGCTCGTCAAGCTTTCATAAGCGACTACTACATTACCCTGCAGTGTGGATGGTTGCCAGAGAGTCCCGCGGATTCTCTTCAGACAGGCATTGGCAACTACGAGCTCTGAGCTTATTCTTATTGATGCCTTTGCTTGATGCTGCTGCGTCTATGCGCTCGGGACCCTGTAAAGCATGCCGTCTTCTGTCGCAACATTCCTCGACCACCAAAGATGCCAAACTTTGACAGCTCGAGAAAAATGGACAGCACGTTGTTCTAACAATTCCCTTCTGTGGCAGGGACGGGGATCCACCATCTAGGTGGGCCCGCACAAGTATTTTCAATCTATACTGTACTGTGGACACACTGTACATACACTCATACTTCTCGACCAGGCTGCACAAAATCCTGAAGACTAACATCACCTCATTGCGCTAAACCCAACCAGTTCAAGCACAGATACGGCGTTCTCGAAGTCACCCTTGGCGGCCTCAACATCTGAGATTGAACACAAGCACAAGCTGCACTTCGACTCTCCAAGCTTGGGCAATACCGCTGTCTGAGTACGAGTGCTGAAAAGCCACACTACCTTGGGCGCGGTACTTCCACTCTCACAATGGGCCGCATGTAGGTCGAGGGTGTAGTGCTGTTTCTGCTGTGGGGGTAGATATGAAGGTCCCACTTTGCAACTGTCGCTTCGGTGTGGTCTGGATTCGAGAACAGGAAGGGCCGTTGCTGCTTTCTGCTTAATGGAGTCGGAATTTTCGCTGCCTCGACCTGACGCACACAGCTACGTTCCTGGACTCTTGTTTTTGATCGCCAAGTTTTGGCTCAAACCCTAGCAGGCTGCCGGCTGTACTTGAGATGCATCGTCATGTTCACGTCGTAGAGGGTGGGACAGTGGAGCACAACAAGCGGATACAGTCGAAAAGACCTTGCAAAGACATCTCACCCAAGCCTCCCTGCTGTCCGATCTTGCCGTCGCCGAAACATTTGGCATGCACCGAAATGGAAAACATACACGGAATAGACTATAACCAGGCTTGACCTGCCCGACTCATGGCTCTAGGACGGTGGGAGGCCAGTTGGTGCGGGTATACCCCCGCTGAATAACATGAAGGATCCTTGCAATATTAGGGTTGCAGCTCGCTCGGTGCAGTGGCCGAGGAGGCGTACTGCATTATCAGGGAATTGCAGTAGAGTGACACCTAGGTTCGTCAGTCCTTGCACTATTGCAGAAGCAGCCGGCTGAGATCGCTACCGTGGAAGGCGTATTGAGCATGCCTGTGGCAAGTATCTTCCGTGAGACAGGGACATGATGAAAATTAGAACATGGTTCAGGGTTTGATTCATGATCTCGCCAATGTTCGGGTCAGCGATCATAACTGCCAACAGAATGAACTTCTCATATAGAAGTGGTTGTTTCCACGAGGGAAAGGGCAAACAAGCAGCATCCCACCAACTACGACCGCACAATCGAAACTCTGCACATCGCATCTCTGGGAGACAGAGGCCAATGATTGCAGGGGTTCTGGTTTTAGACTTAGGGACTCAAGAGCTGTGCCTGGCATCTCCTTGGAGAGTTGCAGCATCTCCATCTAAGGCAGAGGAAGGCATGTCAAAGGGAGACAGCTAGGGTTTAGGAATGTTAAGGATTCCTACTAGGAATGTAACACTTCTGGCTCCCAGAGAATGCATAGGGTTGAAGAGCTGCTTCCGTTTTTCGGGGCTTCGATATGGGCATTTTTGGGTTGGCACCTGCTGGGCTTGGGAGTAGGCTCTGTCCCCGAGGCCAGCTCCTGCACCCTACAGCCTCGACTCGAAGCTCAGCAGCAAACCCCCAACTCCCAAACCCAATGTAGGGACCCTGATAATTAGAATAGGGTTTTGGGGCGTTGATTTTTAAAGACATCGAAGCCCTCTCCAAGCCCCTTTCAGTGAAACCCTACGGCCAGAAACCCAAACCCGGGGGCAAAAACACCCTAAACTCAAACTTTAAATCCCCATCCACACTAAACCCCTGGGCCTGTAACCCCTAAACCCTAAAATTCCACTAGAAACCACCCCGAAAGGCCTGAAAAGCTTGGGTGCCGACCTCGCGCGTTCGCCGGGCCAAGATCAGAAACTCCTTGAAGCTGATTGTCGCTGTCCTGGTTCTTTAGGGTTTACCTGGGGATCCAAAAACTTACGGTTTTAAAGGTTCTGTCCTCTAATTAAGGGGGCATAACCTACTATTTTGTAGGGTTTGGGGTCACAGGTACACTTCAGGTTTAGGGCCTAGGGTTTAGGGGTTTAGGCTTTAGGGTGTTGTGTTTTTTTTTGTCAGGGCTTTTTAACGCTCACTCTCGGACAAAGCCGGGCAAGGTCTGCAGTCGATGCTGGTTCATTTTTGTCCGTGCTTTTGGAAAAAAGTCAAAAAAGCGTACTGTCCCGTTAAAGGGACTATGGGTTTGGTTTTAATAGGGTCTATGGATTTAGGGTCCTTTTGTTGCCTCCCAATCCGCAGGGATTTAGGGGTTGAGGATTTAGGACTGTAAGGCTTCAGGGATAAAAGCTTGGGCCTCAAACAAGGTGTATACAGATAAATAAACGAATAAATACATGAATAAATATGTAGATATATATATATATATATGGGCGCAACCACACATACATATATATATATATATATGCTACCCCCCTCCCCGCTCAGGTACCTAGGTTTTCGTGTTTGTGCTTATGTGTTGTTCAAACGGGCTTATGTGTGAATGAATCGACACAGGAAGCCAAGAAACTTTATGCATTGCGTATTGGGGGGGGGTACCGTGCATGTACACACGAAGCCAAGAAACTTTATGCATTGCTTATTGGGGGGTACCGTGGATGCTGTCTCAACAATCTGTGTCAAGCGAAACCTGACGGGTTGCTTTCGTGGTTATGCTCTTGCTTGGCTAAGCTAAGCGGGCTTGTCTGGATGCGGCACGTTTCGCAAACATGAGTCAACTATGACAGATTTCGTATCAAGGTGGATGGTGGCTATGTTTAGTTGACTGCCGTTATAGTTTATAGACACACACGTTCATTGAACGTCCACTTGTTTCTACACAACAGCGTGGGTGTTGTTTGTGGTTTTGCAGTCTGGGACACGACTTAATCAGTGAGTTCCTTGGAATAAGCCGTAGTGTGAGATAGTGTCATTATACCTGTTAAAACCTTTAGTCTTCGCACCATGCACTGCACAATGACTCATGCGCATCTGTCAAAGCCGCAGTCAATAGCAACAATGGTAGCAGTTCGCGACCCGCTTACATCCCGGTTTCTGATCATTGCTGAATCAAGATTCACTGTGTCAACTACTGTTGTGATTTTTCATTCAGAGTACTTCGTATGCTTTTTCAGAAACTTTGCTTAATAATACCACGCGTACAATAGAAAACGTACAACTTGCTGAGTCCTGTGTTTGTACATTTTCATGAGTACCAACCTACAATTAAGTACCTTTTGAACATTCACACCTTTGCTTATGAGACCTCTTGGTGGGATGATGGTTAATCAAATAACACGTTTGCTTGTTTCTGAACTGTTGAGAACGGAATGTTACAGGTAGTGCCCCAAGTCAAACATAATACAACATGCAGTGGCTGCGCAGTACAGTGTAAGTTCTATGTTCCGTTGTTTATTAGTCGACGTTGCTAGATTTCTTTTTTAAGGTCCGGTTCATTTCGACATATGTAGTTTAAGTTTAGTTCATCTTAACTGTGTGCATAATCTAAATCCTGTGCATTTATTGGTCGGGCTAGGATTCGTAGACTTTTCGTTTCGAAATTTTGCACCTAGCAAATGATGACCATTTGACAATGTTGTATGACAGAATTCTGGTGCAAATACTAGTCGTTTGAGAGAGGGTGTTTTTTCAGCAAATAAAGCCACACCAAAAAAGCAATGACATAAGTAAACACCTTATGCATGTATCTTAGGAAGTGTGTGATTAAACCAACATAGGCATCTATAGTTAGGTCTCGAACCGTAGACATGTTGTATAGCTCTGTCCCTGATAAGCTCAAAAAACACCTAAACTGGTGTTCGCATAGTAACATCTTCAAGCAGAGATTATTTCCTAGTGACAAACTACTGAGCTTAATCAGGGATGCGAATAGCCTACCGGCCCATTTTGCAAGCACACATCGCATGAGTACATAAGATGTGCTCATCGCAAGTTTCGGACGAGCATCATGAGCACCAATGGGGTCGTTGGAAGCGGCGCGGGTAAACATTATGAGCATTAGCAGTTTCCGTGGGCTGCCCCGAAAAGCGAAATCATTCAGCATCATGGAAATTGTTGGTAAAACCAACAATTTCCATGATTGGCTCACGGAAAATGTTGGTAAAGCCAACAATTCCAACAATTTCCATGATTGGCTCACGGAAAATGTTGGTAAAACCAACACTTCCAACAATTTCCAGGAATTCCGAGAAACCTCGTGAGCCAGAGC
>CAJNDV010024481.1:11304-31205 GCA_905221635.1 Symbiodinium sp. CCMP2456
CACTTGCTGGTTCGCCGGGGCTTGCAAAACAACAAAAAAGCAGCAAAAGCAACAAAAACAAGCACCTGTCCCCCCTTTAAGCAGATAGCATGTCCACGTATGCAGACCTCCAAGTTTGGCAACGAACCCGAGGTCCGATCCTGACCCAAATCCTGAACCCAGAACCCTTGACCCTCTACCTGTGTAAGCCCCCCGGCCGAAGCCACCCGGAATGAAATCAAAGCCCTATAGAATCCCATCCCCCGACAAAGAACACAACAGACGGCCTCTAATCTCCAACAGACGAGAGAAACCGTATAGCAAGCTTGCTGATGTGAAGCCAGGTAAGCCCCAATGAACACACGGCGCAAACTGATAAACTTCCATAAACCTGTACCCTCGATAACCCAGTGATACGGCCGGATGTCCTTGGGAAGCTCTGCCACCGTCAGACCCCTCGCGGCCAACGCTGCCTCGCATTACACTCCAGATCTTTGCCCAAACGTGGCTCTATACTTTGGAAGTGGCCTGAGTTGTCAAGGAGCGCGATTTAAGTTGCCACACCTTAATTGAGATTCTGTAGTTCTGTTGGAGGGTTTCTGGGACCACGGAAACTATGAAATCCAGACAGATTCATTTGCCGGACCACAGTTTACTGCAAAACACTGTGAGCCACATCAATGCCACACCTCTAAGTTATCATAATAGGGAAAAGACAGGATTTGCTAGGGAAGCACATCCAGCCGCAGCAAGAAGACAGCATGCGTCGCCATCAAAATTCTTAGCTCCAAAGGCTTCAAAAGCCCAGGGGAAGCCCTGGCCCTAGGCTGGGGCAGAGAATCAACTATCTCAAGTTTGGCACAAACACTCTGCGCCAAACTCTCGAACCCGACCTTCCACCCGAACTTCCGAACCAACTGCTCTTGCTGAAGCCCTATAGGAAGCTACAGACCTCTTTATCCAACCATCAAGCCTGAGACTGAAGCCTGGCCTACCCCCCCCCGCCCCCTTAAACCTGAATCCCATCTTCTCTCGCCCTTCTAAGGGGTACCTGAAAAAAAGGACCTCTTGAAGCCTGACAACACCAGGCCTGGATGCTTCCAGTCTTGACCATCCCCCTGGCATCCGGGTTGAACCTGACAGCTTGCAGGGAAGAGGGAGGGTCATTTTAGGGGTTTAGGGTTTAGGGGCTTATGCTCGTGGTGTAGGGCTTGTGATCCAGGGTCGAGCAGGAATCTGACCGCGGCACTCCAGGTTCTCATTAAGCCAGGGTTTCTTAATCAAGTTCCTAGAATACCTGAGCAGAATTGCGATATCCAATTCCCAGAAAGCATTGAAGGCGCCCCACTTCCACCCCCGCGCAGCCGCGCAATCCAAGCAGCCAACGCGAAAGGAATCCCATGCCGAATTTAGGGAGGGGATGGTTGTGCCGAATCTAACTACAGCCTTCTGGTGCTGCTGGGTATGACTGGCAAATGACGCCTCTTATTTCGGATGGTGCGGACGCTCGTTTCTGGTCGCAGGGCTGTTAGTTTGAAGCTCAAGCCCAAAGCGCGGATCCGAAGATACTTGAAGAATACAGAACTCCAGCTTCCTCGAACAAAATATCGCAGCATAGAGCAAGGCTCCGGCTTGGTGTTGAGGGCTCAAGGGAAGACTTTCGGGGTCACTTAAGCAACTGACATGGGCACTGTCAGTGTTATAGACCTGTTCTTAGTCGTGCCTCAAGACAGCTTGAGGCCCCGACTGCTGCCAGGCCAACCTCAAAGCCGCGACATAGAAGAGCTTCGGTGAGGACCAGAAGGGGTTGCTTCTCACTGCTCTTCTCAGCCACTTAGTGTCATGAGCATTCATGTGTTCGCTGCTACTGGTTGCTCGTACCGCCGTTGCTACAGGGTTCAGCAGTTCCTAAGACGCTGAGGGTTGAAGGTGTCTGCGTCGCGCGAGGCAGAAGTGCTTCAGGCTCGGTTCTCTTGACGTACTAGGGTTCAAGAGTTCTGCGTCTTGTATGGGGATACTTGGAGGATCATGGGACTTAGTAATTAAGGTTATAAGTCCCTTAATTGGGGTTATAGGTATAGTTACCTTAGTTATAACCCTACTTACTAAGTCCCATGATCCTTTAAGTAAGTGCTATGGGTGTGTGTAGGCTCTGGGCTTCTTTGGCGCCTCTCAGCAAAGCCCACTGCCAAGCCATGCAGATTGGAGAGCACTGCTTCTGCCCATAAACCGGCAACCCTGTCTCCTCTAGACCTATGCTCCCGCAACATCCTAAAATCCCTCAAGTACAAAAGCCACAAACCTTAAAGCCTCTTTCGGGGCAACTCCTGCAAGACCTGGATCCGAAAACCCTGGCGGCCTCAGTAGCTTGTCGCGCTGCTCCGGAGTCTTGCTTCTTAGATCAGCGACCTGTAGCAGAGTGCAGAGAGTTTTCTGGTTTGGGGTACGTACTGTTGATGGACAAAATCCTGCATGACCTTATATACCTAAACTATGGGATTTATGGTACTATACTATATTTGGGTCATGCAGAATTTCGTCTATCAGCCGTAGGACTATGCACCTGTGAGTTTTTTTGGGTTGCGCATACGGTTCGGAGCTGAAGGTTTGGTGTGTTGGTCGGTGTTGGGATATGGGCGTTTCCGAAAATTAGGGGTACCGTATTTTGGGGGTCCTTATATTAAGGACCCTATTATTTAGGGTACTATATGAGGGTCCCCCCCATATGAATGTATGAAGGAACCACGCGCTTCCAGTTCGGCTGTACACTGGTATTGCTTCAGCTTCATGTAGCTCAGGACTTAAAGCATGGAGCCGCGGCTCCTTCTTGAGTCTGAAAGAGGTGTAGGCTCCTTCATTCTAGCACCTCCTGGAAGCTCCTCTTAGCATTGCCTTGATCTGTGAGGAACGGCTAGACCATGCCATCTTTGATGATGCTGCCGGTGATTGCTGGTTTGTCTGAAGGCGATGACATTAGAACCAACCGCCTCACGAGCGCAACTCCACGGCTCTGCGCTCAGGCTTAAGGGTGCAGAGGTCGGGTGACCCCGAAACCAAACCCTTCACCCTTTTTCCGAGACACTTAAGCCCTAAACCCAAGCTAGAGACCGCAACCTTAGCCCGCTAGTCACTCCGAGTCCATGGCGCCGGCGAGGAACTCAGTGTAGGAGATCCGCCCGGTTTTGCCCACGTCCAACTCGTCGACAACCTCTTAGGGCCTTTAGTTAAAGGAAACTACGGGTGGGGAGTTTGGGGTATATAGGGCTTCTATAAGGCTTCTACCAGGTNNTACCCACCTGAAAATGTCCTAGAATTTAATGAGTTGAGGGCAAAACGATCCCGTTAAATCAAGAAGTCACCTAACTAGTCCAGGCACCGATACACTCTGGAAATTTCTGCACCCTAGAACCTCTGTCCCTAAACCCTCATCCCCAACCAAGAATCCCAAACCCCTAGTCTCCAACCAACCCTCCTTCTTGCCAGAAGGCCCCGCAGCCGCAACCATGGCAAAAAGCAGCAAAAAAAGTATTCAAGCTTTCACACGAAACCTCTGACATCCCAGACTCCGAATCCTAAACACCAAGCCATAAAGCTCTCTAAAGACAGAGCCCGGGCGACTTGAAGAGCGTTCTCCCTAAATCCTTGTGCCCAAACCCCCAAACCCTACTCCCAAAGGTCCTAGACACGATACTTGCAAACGATGTAACCCCCTGAAAGAAGCCTCATACCCCAAAACCTAAACCCTAAACTCCCTAAGCCCTAAAACCCCCAAATCCTACACCACGCAAGCCGGAGATTGTCGTTCCCGGGCTTCCGGGCCCTTTGCACTTCCTCCGGCCGCGCGCCGAGGAGTCCCAGTCCTGCTCTCCCGCTTTGTTTGGGGTCCCGAAAGTTTGGGGGCGTTAAGGGCTAGGGTTTAGGGTTTAGGGTTTAGGGGTTAGGGGTTTAGGGTTTAGGGTTTATAGGTTTATAGGTTTATAGGTTATAGGGTTTAGGGTTTAGGGGTTTGGGGTTTAGGGTTTAGGGCTCATTTTAAGGCTTGAGGGTTTAGGTTTTAGGCGTTAAATTAGGGTTTAGGGTTTCTATTAATATTATTCGTGTTAGTATTTCTAGTGGTATTAGTATGACTAATAAAACTCATAAGGCCTTACAGGGTCTCAATGTTGTGCCCAGCCTTAGGTAAGAAGGCTGTATGCAAGCCTTTGAAGAACAGGGAAACCGAAATTTCACGTAGGGTCTATCATTCGAAGACTTCTTTAAAGTTCTGCGGGGGATGTGAGCGTTTTGGGTTGCAGGTTCAAGGGTTGCGTCATCCTTAACTACTGGAATATCTACTACTATAGCTGGAGAAGTGCAGGGCAGAACAGTCTGCCCAAGATGGAGTGGCGAGTATCGAGTCACTTTGCTCTTGGGGGATCCTGGGCTTCTGATGTCAACGACACTTGGCACCCGACATCCCCCAGCCCAAAGCACCCATGAACCCCAGCTCCGGGTTTGGGTCTGGGCAGGCTTGAGCTCTCCGCCTCAATTATTTTCCAAAACGTTGGCATAGAAAAGACCCGAAACTGTGGCCCCACGGCACCTTGGACCAACTCATCGCGTGAGAGCGTGCCGTCCTTGGTGTCTGGACAAGCTTATGGATCAGGGTTTAGGGTGTATGGCGTTGAAGGCAGAAAGCCCTGCTGGTATCTGCCGACGTCTTGGGGCGTGTTGCTGGTAACTTGGATGACCCGACAAAACCAAATCTGAGCCCCTATTCCTGAAGCCGTGAGCACCGAAACGCCTACATAAAGACCGGCGCGGCCTTGTCCACGTCGAAGGTGCGGAAGGCCTGCAGATGCAGCAGAAGCACAGGATCCGAAATCAACCCGAAAAGACTGCCTCAAGATGACCTGCTGCCACATGGCTTTGAAATGCCGACGCCCAGAAAGTCATCGACCAAGATTCTGGCGCAAATCCATGCATCCGCACAAACATCAGGAACCCGGCTTTTTCGGGCGATGGCTAGCGGGGTTTGGAGGTTCCAAATCCGACGCCCTCAAGCCCGAAGCCCACATTCCCTCGCCGCCTCTGCTTGGACCTTCTCTAAAACCTTTGAGGCCGCAGCAGTCCCTGTACAAAGCACCCCTGCCAAAACTATCAAACCGTATGAAACATCTTCCACACTTCAATCCCTAAACCCTAAACCCTAAACGAGACCCTAAACCCTAAACCCTAAACCCTATACCCTAAACCCTAAACCCTAAACCCTAAACGAGACCCTAAATCCTAAACCCTAAACCCTATATCCTAAAACCTGAACCCTAAACCCTAAACCCTAAACGAGACCCTAAATCCCTAAATCCTAAACCCTAAACCCTAAACGAGACCCTAAATCCCTAAATCCCAAACCCTAAACCCTAAACGAGACCCTAAATCCCTAAATCCTAAACCCTAAACCCTAAACGAGACCCTAAACCCTAAATCCTAAACCCTAAACCCTAAACCCTAAACCCTAAACGAGACCCTAAATCCTAAACCCTGAGGCTTAAACACTGAATCTATCCTTGCCTCGTTGATCCTCCTGAGCTGACCTGCGTCCATCTGCGTGGCCACGAGCCGCGCCTCGGATTTGTTTCGGTTTAGGGTTTAGGGTTTAGGGTTTAGGGTTCAGGGTTCAGGGTTTAGGGTTTAGGGTTTAGGGTTTAGGGTTTAGGGTTAAGGGTTAAGGGCCAATTATTAGATATCTTAAGTCTACTATTGCTATTTCTACTATGTATTCTTCCCCACATTAATATTGCTGCGATTCTTCTTGGCAAGTTATAGAAGGGTACCTGCATTGATTCATCGTTGTAGCAGTTCTTATGGCGAGGACAGATAGGTAGCTAGTTTTTCTAGATAGACCGATAGATAGATGGATGGATGGATAAGCATAGATCGACAAATAAGTCCACGTGTAGATAGTTAGACGGATAGGTAGATGGATACGCGAATAGATAGATCGGTTTAACAGATCGATAGGAGAGACAGGTTGACAAGTGGGGGTTTCAGAAAATAGGGGGACCCTAATATAGTAGTACCCTAAATACTAATAGGATCCCTATTATAAGGACCCCAAAATAAGGTACCCTAATTTTCTGAAGCTCCCAAGTAAACAGGCAGGCAGGCAGGCAGGTAGGTAGGAGGCCTCGGTCGGTCGGCCGGTAGGTCGGGTAGGTCGGCAGGTCGGTAGGTAGATCGGTGGTTCGGTGGCTCAGTCGATCGGTAGGTCGGTCGGTAGGTAGGTAGATAGGTAGACGGCAACAAAAGAGAAAGAGAGAGAGAGAGAGACAGAGAAGGACAGAAAGAGGTAGATAGATAGATAGATAGATAGATAGATAGATAGGTAGATAGATACACAGACAGAACAGCTAGAAATGGGTAGATCATTGCTAACTACATAGATGGATAGATAGGGCTAAGAGAGGAGAACAAGAAGCAGTCAGAACCGGCAGTGCTTCCCACAACTGAAACACCAATTTTGGCCGCTCAAGCCACTGACATCAAGACCTCTCACCTCAACCCTATGGGCCCCATCTCCACAAAACCAGTGGCAAGACCCCCGGGCGTCAGGCCACGAAGCGCTCGAAAGCGGTACGCTGGCGGACCTTCACCAAGCTCAGGGCGGAGAGGGGTTTCAGAGATGCAGATGGCCTTTGATCAAGGAAGATCCCCTAAACTTCATAGGCCCAGGGCCACTTTGATGCAGGGTAATTGGCTGCTCCGGCGAGTTGACTTGCTAGAATTCCGCACGAGCCCTCGCAGCTTTGTCGGAGGAAAGAACGCTTGTAACATCAGGGTTAGTCATGCCTCACTTGAAGTAGCTCCTGCTTGCTCAGGGCTTGCAGTCCCTCTGGGCTCTCGGCCCCCGTAAGCCCGAAACCACCTAAAACACCAAGTCTGAGCCCTCTAGAGGTTTGGGTTTCTGGGTCTAGGATGAGTTCGTCTGCTTCTTCTTATGGCTGCTGAATTGAGTTCAGGATATCTCATGGGCTCAGAGAGATTGGGGGCCGGAGGCATGGGAATCTTTGAAAGCTTTGGACTTCAGGTTTGCGGCGTAGGCTTCGACGAGCCCAGTGTCGGTCCTTGACAGTTCACTGCTGAAGATCTACTATGAAAACCTGCGGTGTAGGTTTGGCTAGGGTTTAGGCTTCGGTAACTTTAGGATCTTCTGCGGTAGCAGTGCTTCGACTTTGCGGCTGTAGCTTTGAGGCTTTGAGACTATAGGGCTTCCTCGAGTATCCCCCACGACCCACAGCGAAAAAACCCTGTGGCACGACTGCAAAGCTTCTGGGAAGGGTTCCGGGCTGATGATGCTGCAAACACAGGTGGGTTTAGGAGTTTAGGGTTTGTGAGTCAGGGATTCCACAGTTTGGAGCTATGGGACGAAAGGGCATAGCCTCTGGGAAGGGTCCGTGGTTTAGTGACGAACTTTAGTCATGGCCGGTCTTGAACACGAAACCAAAAGACGCTCCCCGCACCTGCATCAGCCCCTTGCCAAGCTTCTCAATGTCCTGCTTCTGTGCTTGGCCTCTCGCATCGGGGGTTTCAGGGCTAAGGCTTTGGTAGGGTCTGCAAAGTCTCGGGGTTTCGCATTCAGGGCTCTGGGAAATCGGCAGTAAAAGATTAGGGGGCTCATCTTGCATCGGCCAACGACCCCTGAACCACATCCAGACGGCAAGTCTGAAATCCAAAACAGGTCTTGCCTATGAAACCTTCAGCCCAGACGCCACGGGCAGAGTCTTTTTAGAAACCCGGGCGTGTGATCTGCAAGCGCATTTACCCCACAACCGCCAGCCCCAAGAATAACCTTTTAAATGGGACGTCTCCAAACTCCAAGCCTCAAGCTCTGAAGCGACAAACCGCAACCGATTCCAACCTGGCCTAAGCCGCGCTGGACGAACCTCCGGAATTGCGGGTGAGGTCAGTGCTCCGGGAGTAGAGCAAGGGGCCTGTATAGTTAGAGTGCCACTGTAAGTAGGAAGAAACGCATGCCCGGTATTCGATTGATATCCATCAAAAACCTCTTGCATACCCTCAAAACCCTGACCCGACATCCATCCAATGTGTCACCTACATCTACGACCGCAGCCAACGTGTGCAGATAGGGATCTTAGTAGGAAGAAGGCTGAAGAACGCCTCCATGATGTCGAATCCCCAAACCCTCACGGCCCTGAATCCTTACTCAGATCCTAAACCCTGGACCCCCATACCCATACACCTTGCTGCAGACCCTTAAGCCCTGGAACACCTTCCGCAAAAGCTGAACCCAAAAACCCTAAACCCTAAACCCTAAACCCTATACCCTAAACCCTAAACCCTAAGCCCTAAACCAAAAACCCTACTGCAACAGCTCTGAAAACGCCCAGCTTTGACTGCCCAGATCGCAACGCCCGAGCCCTAGGCCCCAAGACCCCGAGGATCCTACTGTAAGAGCAACAAAGACAGCAAAACTAAGCCTATTCCGGTTTAGGGTTTAGGGTTTAGGGTTTAGGGTTTAGGGTTTAGGGTTTAGGGTTCAGGGTTCAGGGTTCAAACATCTTAAAAGTCAGTAACCATACAGTAAACAGATGCCCGACATGACTGGGAAAACCTACATTTTCAAACACAACACACAAAGATTGTCGGCCCTGTAGAAGCCCTGTGCCCGAGTCTCCGTGCCAGCTGTTGGAAAGCAGTTCTTGAGCCGTCGGCCTTGGGACCAATTTTGCGGGCAAACCCAGACCCGGTTTTGGGCTTGGGGCTTCGGGTTGAGGCGCATGACATAACCGTATGTATGTCTATCTATCTATCTATCTATCTATCTATCTATGTATGTATGTATGTATGTATGTATGTATGTCTGTGCACATACACACACACACACTAACTAACTAACTAACTAACTAACTAACTAACTAACTAACTAACTAACTAACTAACTAACTAACTAACTAACTAACTAACTAACTAACTAACTAACTAACTAACTAACTAACTAACTAACTATATATATATATATATATGGCATGATATGGTATGGTCTGTGCGACCGACGGTGATAACAGTCTCTCGGTGGTTCAGGGCTCAGGGCTTCGGGCCTTGATGGTTAGAGCAGGATTTGGTGCCGAGTGTAATTTGAAGCATCTGGGGACGATCAGGAGATGGCGGATTGTTTTGGCGAGTTAATCAGACCTCCCTTGGGCTTGGGAGTTTTACATTGCCAGCTGGTCTAGTCACATCTAGTCTTTACGAAAGGTTGAAGGGCCTGGAAACATAACCCGAAACTTCCCTGAACCAAAACACAAAACACTCGACTGCCCGAAGAAGCTTCTAGAGGGCATTCATAGGGCTAAAGATAGGAACCCTAAACCCTAAACCCCGAAGAAGCTTGCAGAGGGCATTCATAGGGCTAAAGATCGGAGCCTTAAAGCCTAAACCCTGCACTCCACCAGCGAATTTGGAGATCCAGAGCCGCCAACGTCAACCTGATGTAGGGGCCTTAGTAATTAGAATAGGGTTTTGGGATAGACTATACTATACACTAATTATAACAAGGAACTCCCCAAAATACTATAGGTAATTCTTAAGCACCCTATACACTAATTATAACAAGGAACCCACCAAAATAGTATAGGTCACTAGTAAGGCCCCCGATATTCATCCCCGCAAATGCTCTGAGAAGCTGAGGACAGAACCTTTCAGCTTCGTTCTTGCCTCGGTGATCTGATTAGATGGCTTAGGGTTTAGGGTTGAGGGTTTAGGGTTTACGGTTTAGGGTTTAGGGTTGAGGGTTTAGGGCCTAGGGTTGAGGGTTTAGGGTTTGTCTCATGAGAGACCCGATTGCTTGTGCTTTGGGGGGGGGTCTGCGAGGGGTTTGGGTCTACGGGGGAGCTTGGGGTCTGGGCTCACAATGTTGGGAGGCTTTGGGAACAAGGCGTAGTTTAGTAGCACGGCCGATATTATAATTATCGCCACTGCTTTGATGCAAACATGTGCTTCTTCAAGAGCGCGTCAGCTGGGCCTTTTGAGGACCCGGCCTTGCTGCTTTGGGGTGGATGTCTGAAGGATGTCTCCGAAGTCCCTAAACCCCAAATCCCCGAAACCTGAACCTAGTCCTGAAGCCAAACCCCAAGCCACTAAATCCTGAATCCTAACCCTAAGCCCCTGAACGCGAGTCTCCGGCACAGCATGTAGAAGCAAATGTACTGCGCCTCTGTGCCGAAGATCCGTGTGGCTTCTTAGGGAATTGGGGAGAAGCTCGAGGATCCCTGTATCGAGGCTCTTGTAGGTATCGCTATAGGGGGCTGCAGGAAGGGGGCTTAGGGTGTAGGGTTCAAATCCTTGGTCCTCTCTATGTAGAGGGGCGGTTGCTGGCAGGTTGGAAAGGGGGCCTGTGGGGCTTGATAAGCTGTTCGTAGGGTGTGTGATGCAGTTGCCAATGTCGTCTTGCCGCAGTTGGTAGCAAGGCCCTGGAGCTTGACATCACGGTGAAACTCGAGGGAGCCGAACCTTCAATCAGAAGACCGTGCATACTGGACACCTTCCAAGCCCTGAGAGCGATTGAGTGATCCTACTCGCCTGCACAAACCGAAGGCCCCAAGCACTAATATGAAGTTCCTATCCTAAAGACTAAACACCCCACAACCTCCTCATCCTCATCAAATCCGCAGAACCCTGCAGCCCAAAGCCAAACATGGAATTCTCATGTAGAAACGAAATCCCAAGAATCAAAAGAAACCCGCACAGCCTTGCCTCAGAACTTGCACCACCGATGCGGGACCAGTCAGGCCTGGGCTCTTCTGCGTCTCTTGGGGTCTTGGGTTTCATTCCATTGGGGGGGGAGGGGGTGTGTGCAATGGCAACAAAAACAACCCGTTAATGTCCTTTGTGCTCCTGCATCAGGAACGGTGTATGAAGTGCCTATATCTCACTTGTTGCCAAAACTGGAGCAATACAGCCAAGAAATCGAGCTCGAGGTGATGCGTGACTCACATAGCGCCCCTCGCGGTTTGAGCTGCCTGCTCCTTCCTCCACTCCTCTTCGTAAGCACGGCGCTGCATCGCCCAACGTGTCCAATCGATGTCATTCACAGACCGGTCCAAGGAGCTGTTCGTCCGTTTTGGATCCAGGACATTTTGACACCACTCCGCAACACCTCTTGCATCCAGGATGTGATCCTCCAGATCTGGTGCCACTGATTTGATGGCTTCCCGGCTGCGGCTTAGGTCTGCGAAGCGAACCAGCACGTTGGAAAACCTTCCTGAGAAGTAGCGGGCCAAGAAACTCTCCATCTTGGTGCCACGGTACTGACTCGTTCGTTTTTTCTCATATTCATCCTTAAGGTTTGATAGAAAACTGTGCTTGATGTCCATGAGCTCGTCGACAGAAAGTTCGGTGCCGTCCGCTTGCCTCCTCCTGTCGATCACTTGGTTCAGTAAGATGAGGATGTGAGGCTTCTGGCTGGAAGCCTGGTCCAAAGTTACGAGCAGGTTCCTGAGATCGTCCTGCTGCTCCGGCCCTTGGAAGGTGCGTATGTAGACATACGCTTTGGCTGTGCACGTTCCGGCTTCGAACTTTCGCATGAGGTCTTTCTGAGCAGCATCAAGGCCTGGGGTGTCAATGACAAAGGCACCCTCTCCCCAAACCCGGGCCTGCACCTGTGTAGTGCGGCTTTCAATGTTGTAACCTGCTCCATGGGCAACCTCTGGACTCATCAGCAGCTGCGAGACTAGAGTAGTCTTGCCACCATTGGCTGGACCAGAAATGAAAACCATTGGGACACTGGCAACACCCTTGCTGTCATGAATGATCTTGATAGCATCCAAGGTGCTGTCAATCTTCTTCAAAGCCGAGGGCCGCAGATCTGCAAAGCGGCCTTTCCAAACTGACCTTTTCTCGCGCTTTGCCGCTTCCACGCGCCCTAGCAGTATCTTCTCCTTTGCAAACTCTGTCGCAACTAGGAGCTCAGGACTTTCTTTTATCGTCAAGCCTGACTCCTCAAGATACACGTCCAGCATCGTGTTGTATTGGCCCGGCAGCCGATCATCTGACAGCATGTAGTGGATACCAGCTGTGGCGGAAATAGAGCAAGTTGCTGAGAGATAGCCTCCGGTGGATGGAAAAATAGCTGGAACCAACAGGCTGAGGCCGCCGGACCACCACATGCTCAGGCCAATAGCAGCAAACCCGGCCACGGTAAAGATGCCTCTTGCCCACCATTTACTTGTGCTGGCTAGCTGCAAGCCACCCGGGGGACAGATCATGTCATGAACCTCGGCAATCATTGCATGGGCATCCTCGCCTTCAGCAATCAGGCACAGGGCCTCAGCTGGGTCGCGTTTCGCCTTCATGAGGTGCTGTGCAAGTCCAAAGGAGCCTCCAGGCCCGAGGGAATCCAACTGGCAGACCAATTCCATGAGTTTCGTGTTGCCCAAATAGTGCTCCGCGAGAAAAGCCAGCTTCATCATGCGCCGGATTAGCTTTTTGTCAAAACACAACTCCTCATCGGCAGCAACGGCCGTCAGTGCAGCTGTATCAGTGACGAAATCATGAGCGTGCAAGTCGTAGTCGATGCTCTGCCCCACATCAGGTCGGAAGCGGAGTCTCTTGCTTAGCTTCAGCTTGTCCGCCTGTTGAACTCCTTCCTGATGGAGCTTGAGGGCTGTATCTGTCTGGAGCAACATTGATGTAGCGGTGGCAGCTACGTACTGGCCATCACAATCCAACTCGATTCCAGCCTTTCCCAGGAGATCGAGGTTCTTGCCGACAACTCCATACACAACCGACTGCCCCTCCTCGTCAAGGCATACCTTGACACAGTGCACCTGAACCGTGAGATCGGGGTTGGTTCCAGAGGTTCCAGAACCTTCCGACAAGAATGAGCCAAGCCGTTCCAGAGCCGGTGCGACACCAACATCAAGAAAGTCGGCCACGGCCGGTGCGACATCAACATCAAGAAAGTCGGCCACGGCCCGGAGAACGACTTGGTAGGAATCGATGTCATGCCTGCGAATGCTGTCGCTTGTGAAACCACTCAAGCTGACCCGGTCGTTCAGAAGTTTGGCTGGTCCCAAATGCCTGAGGACATCCAAGCCCTCTGACCAAGAGCATTCGTATTGGTCATCATGAGACGACTCAATGAAAATGTAGACGCCGATTGACCTGTAAACGTCAACCATCTTAGCCAGGCGTCTGGAAGCCGGATGCTCAATCAACTGCTTCAAGCGCGAGCTTAGTGCATCAGTCATGAAAAATTTCGTCAGCAGCGTCACGACCCCCTCAGAACCCATGAGGCAGCTTACGACTTGCTTGACGATGTCGGCAGCATCACCAAGCAGCTCTGAACCTGAGCGGCAAAGCTCAGCTAGGCTTTCCGTCAAGTTGAGCAGTCGAGGCACAGGGTCGTCGAGGTTGACAATGTTCACAAACGAATCAGTCCATCCCTGCCGCGCCACGTCCTTTGCCACCTGCTCACATACGCACAGAGGTGCTCCAAACACAACGGAGCAGATCCGGATTTCGAGCCTTGCAAACTCTTCCAAGCGCTTCGCCGAAAGGCAGCTGAGATGGGAAACAGCACCCCCTAAGGAGTGCCCCGTAAAAATGATGGCGTCACATCCAAAGTGTTCGACCATTCTGTGAATGAACTGGAACTTTAGACAGCGGCATCGCTCGAGGAATCCACCGTGCACCTTGCCACCTAGCTTCGGTTCAGACACAGGGGAGAGGCTCAGATTTGTGGTCCGATCTGGCCCTGTGTGCGTGCCAGCAAAGGCAACAAATAAGCATAGCCTGCCTGAAGGATTCACAACACAGCAAATGTACTTCTGCGATGTTTCTGGGCATTGCGCGTGCAGGAAAAGCAGGGGCTTATGTCGCTCCTTGAAGCGGGCAATGGCATCTGTGTCCTCGCCTGCAGGCGTGTACACAAAGCTTGACAAAGAATTGCACACCATGGTCTCTTGGTGGTCTGCGGGCAGCGAAGGCTTCTTCAGGATGGCGATCAGGTTATCCCGGTGCTCTGTTGGGATTTCCAAATCAGCCAATCCAAAATCACGGCCATTGCGTCTGCGGGAAAGATGCGCCTTTACTAAATCTTTCCGGCTTTGAATGCCGCATTCCTTAAGCCTCTTGAGAGACCGTTCGTGCAAGTCCTCTGGTGTCCCTGCCTTGGAAAGCATCTCCAAGTACCATTCGAAGCCATGTGTGGGGTGCGGCATGGCGGCAGCCGCTACGTCTGCTGCAAGCTGTGCCACAGCCCAATGCTATCTGCCGGCAAGGGTGTGGATCTTTGGCAATTTGGTACAGGACAGCACCACGAGATCACTACAGTTTCTGTCCGCTTACTTTTGTTGGTACGAAGCCTGTAACATTCATGATCTCACACGAACATCTCATCTTGCCGAAATATTGAACTGCTGGAGGCTAACACTTCTTCACTGTACATCATGAGTACAGCACCATGCTTAGCAGACAAGGCGCCCCCTCCAGGCAGGCAGTATGTCTTGAGGCTGCGGCTGCTTCTGAACCAGCTCTTTGAAATCCTGGCGCAGGGCTTCAGGGCTCAGGGATGAGACGTTTCGAGTCCGAGTTCTCGAGCTGCAGTTCGTATGCTGCTGTATTTGGAGGCCAGTACAATTAGAACATGACAGAGAAAGGAGGAAGGCTTTCAAGTCTTCGCCACCCCCTCCTCCAGGCGCTTGGCCATGAAGGGGTAGGTTCCAGAGAGCATGAAGAAGAGCATCACACCCGCGGACCTTGGTCTAAAAACACCATTAAACAACCCAATGAAATCCTTACCATTTAAGGGCTCGCAAATGGGTCTAGAGGGGCAAGGCTTTGACTTTGAGCTCTCGGTGGACGGTTTTCGGATTCCAGCGGTTGGGATTAAGGATGAGGATCGTGAAGTCTTGGAAGTGGAGGTTTTGAATCAAACGATTTTCGAGGGCCTAAGTCTGTTTCGCTTGCAAGGCTTGCACACTGTGGTGCCTGCTCGGAGGGATGTTGAGACGGCTTTCTTTGCAATGCTTTGGTGCATTCATGTCGGCACTGGCAATGCCTCGCTAGTATGGGGACGAATACTGAACCTGCTACTGCTACGACGACGACCTCGTGGTCCTAGTGCGCGTAGCCAGGATTCTGGCAGGATGCTAGTGCGAAGAGCACTGCAGATTTCCATCTCGCTGGGATTTGAGTTGTGTTGCGGATTAGTGGCAAGCACCGCATAATCTGATCATGCTATAGACGACGAGTGCGACACCTACGGGTGGTGTTGCTGCTGTTGCTACTCCTTGTCCTGCTCCTAGTGTTGCTCCTAGTCCTGCTCCTACTCCTAGTCCGATAGTCCTACTCCAACCACTACCACCACCAGCGACTACGACTACGACTAGCACCACCACCACGACTACTAGTGCGACGCCCGTCGCGGAGCATGTTCATCATCAGCATCTTGATCGACATGGACGCTTTGTTCTCGAGCGCACTAGACCCTGGACGTCAACAGGTTTTGGGCATGGATGCTCTGCTCCAAAACACGCTTGACCATTTCACTAGGTCTCAAACGCACCAGACCATGGACGCCACTAGATTGTGGGCATGGATGCTTTGTTCACAAACGCACTAGAGGGTTTGGGCATGGACCTGGATGCTCTGTTCTCAAGCGCTCAGACCACCAGCATTAGACAAACAAAGCTCCATTCTGATCGCTACTTATTGGGCACGAAAATCCAGACCTCAAAAACCAGCCAAAAAACAAGAACATCTCACAGACGAGCCGGCATTTCTGACAACACGAAGTCTGAAAAATGATAGGTTTTGGCGTCCACCACGGGGAAGCCCTTCTTCGACTGCTACTAGTGCTGTTGTTATTACTACTGCCAGTGCCGCTGCTCTTTCTACTACAATTAGTATTACTACTACTACGACCACCACTACCACTCTCAGGTTCCGTCATGCTCTACCTAGTTTCCGATAGTCTCCATGCATCACTACATACACACACAAATGCACAAACATGGTAATCACGACATACATACATGTACATATACATAGAGAAAACTCTGAAAAAAACACTTGTGCAGGACGCCGAGGACAAGCCCCGCACCAAATGTCGCAGCTCTTGCTGAAATTCCCCGCCCACACCTGCATCGGGTCTCCAAAGGTTTAGGGTTCAAGCATTGTTTAGTTTCCTCTAGGGGTATGGGGCAACGGGACGTGGCCATTAAGGGGCCCATGTTCGGAGGGGTTGCTTCTAATTGCTTCAGCAGTCATGATTCTGGGATGATGGAGCCTTCAGCCCTCAACACGGGTAATTGTACACATTACGCACCAAGGCAGCCGAAACCAATCAACTCTCGACGCCGCAAATGCCCAACATGAAATACCGCCCGCTCCCCATGACCTCCGGGGACATGAAAGGCGGTGTGCCGGCGATCTCGGTGCCGCGACCCTCGGAAGAGAGCCTCGTGAGGTTGAAGGCTTTTAAAGCTGGAGACTTTTTAAACTTCTATGGAAATTTAAAGGGCTCCTACGGGCGCAATACTGCGTTCATCATAAGCTTAGTCGAGGACCTGCAAACCCACACATAAAGATACGTGTGGGTTTGGTTTCGAAAAGGTTCCCCGCACCGTGAGCTTGTTGATGTAGATGATGTAGTTGTGTGCTGGAAGTACTCTGGCTCCAATCTCAGCTGTCCCGCTATCCCTGAGCAACACACTGCTCTGGATTTTTGACTCGAGATGTTCTAGATGTCAACGCACGCAACCACCACTGAAAAATGGAGATCTTTTGTGGAGTCTGTTGTGGCTGACTGCCAAGTGTTTAATAAAAGACAGCAGCTAGATTCTCGTAGTGCATTTTGGGGTTCACGGCTTGTGGTGTACGTAGGCTATTTGCGGTGCTATTGGAGCCAAGTAAATAGCAGGAAGCCTTCAACGAATGCTCGAGGCACGGACCCTGGCCGCAAACAAAAGCTACGGTAGGCTCAAATACCTACAGGTACATGCCTATACAAGTCTTGCAGAGATCCTGCCCAAATATTAGACCAAGGTCTTAAAGCTTGGGCTTGTGGTTGGTTCAGGTTTGGCTTCTGTCCAGACATTCTGTGGGGTTGGTGTTTCGGCTGTTTGTACAGTACTGTAGTTTTTATGGTTTAGGGTTTAGGGATTAAGTAAGTAGTTTAGCCGTTATATAAAGGTCCTCAGATTCTCATTCATAGCACCGGGTTTCGGATTACGCCGGCTGCTGATGCACTCAAGCACCTTTTGGCATCGGCAGCTCGCAGAGGTCAGACAAATGGCAGCCAGACATCCTAAAGTGGCTTCATGAACCCCTTACCCTATCTAGTCCTCACACCTTTTCAGATCTTGGATTTTGGTAATGCAGATCCCTGGTTGATGCACTCCTCATCGATCCAACAATTAAACAAGAGTCCTTCGGCCTTAAGGAACCACACGGAAGAACACACTCTGCAGAATCCGAGGGTCCCCTTACAGTCCCCATATAGTCATATAGTTGTACTATAATACATAACATGCCCAAAGCCTTCTTCAGAGTGCTCAGGTCCCTCTATGAGGGCATCAGGGTCCTTGCTGCAAGAACTCAGAGGCTGGACTCCACCCAGGGCAGCAGCACCACGTTGCCGGCAGCGCCGCCGGCACTGGGCTGCATCACCTGCATGGGATGAAGGGTTCGGGCGGAAAGAGTTCAGATGGCGGCCGTTGTGGATCTAGGCGTTGGGTGTTTGGTGCTGATGGTTGGGGGTCTACAGGTTAGGGTCTGTGGTTGGGAACAGTGCCCTTTGAAAAGGGTGTGAACCCAAGTGGCTGGTGCGAATCTGTGATCTGGCAAGGGATTTCGATGTAGAGCAAGATGCTTACGCTACTTCATACCCCCCGACTCCAGAACTTTACGAACCCTTAGCAAGCACACCGAAGCTGGAGGTCCTGGCGCCTCTGTGTGGGCCGTCCCGGCATCGCTGAGGGGAAGCTGCATGCTGACCACCGGGGCCTGGGTGAAAGCCAGCTCTGAGGCGTCAGGGTTTGCATTTTAAGTTAGAGATGTCGGGTTCAGAGTTAAGGGGTCTGGGCGTCTCGTAGAACATGGCTGAGGCCCTTCTCGTTTTGAAGCATGGTCTCTGCAGTTATGATTGGATTGAGGGTTTATGCAGCCAAACTAATTAGTGTAGAGGGAGCTCTGAATAAGAGCTTGTACAGCTCTTCCTCTCCTCCGCCGAACCCCAAACCGAAAGCCAGCTCCAGAACATCCCCGAACCTTCTGATCCCAAAGCCGAAAAACCCTAGTCAATCCTTCCCTGAAGCTTTCGGCGCAGCGAGATGCCAGGTTTCCGCCGGCCATGAGGTCATAAAGCGATCGGTGAATCTCCTCGGAGATTTGGGTGGGGTTGTGTTTGCAATTCTCCCGACATGCCCTAAACCCTTTACAGCCTAAATCCTCACAATGCTGCAACCCCCACCATCGAACACTAATTCACGCCTAACCTTAAAACCTGAAAAACCCGCCTTCGAGCCAATTTGCTTGCTGGAAACCCAAGCGGCACTCAAAAGCCCTCGTTCAGGCCAAGGGTCCGCGTGCTCGTCGGGCGTGGCAGATCCCAGAAACACACCCCGAATGTCAATCTCACTGGGCCTCAGGAATTCGAAAGAATTGTTCGAGTACCTTTCGGGGTCAAAGTTCGTCGGGTCGTGCTGAGTTTGGGGTTCCGGGTCTCGGGTGTTTACGGTGTAAAGTGTCAATCTTACACAGCCTCATTGAAGGTACAGTGCTTTGTGAGGCGTAGCATGCTCAGAATCTGCAGAGCTTGTAAGATTGATGGCGAACGGCCTTGGTGTACATGTCATTGACTTGAAGCAAACCTTGCCCAAGGCCCTTACAAGCCCGAAACCCAACAGAGTCCGTAGAACCTTTCCTCCTGGGATCCAGGCATCAGCGCGCGCGGGTTGATGCTCGTGGCTTCAGCTTTGGATCCAACGATGCCTTGCGGATGTAGGTCTGAGGTTTCGGGGTTCCGAGCTCAGACTTCAGGACAGCCTTATGAACAAGCTGTCATTGGTACCGGAGCCATAGTCTTTATAAACCAAAAACCCAAAACATCCTCCTTAAACTCCTGAGCTGCGGGTCCAAAGAGGATGGAGATGCTAAGCCCAATCTTTCGGGCAAACCAAACCCTTCACTTTCGTTTGGCTTGGTGCTTGTGCTCCGCTTCGGCTGTTGTTTCCATGGCTAGCGTGTAAGGCATCCAGGTTCGATGAATCTAGAACCTCCCCTTGCACGCCACGGCAAGGCAGGGGTTAGCAGAAGATGCACGGATAGGTTCGGAAATTGACGACACTAGTCAGCAGGATCCTGTTGTTGTCAAAAGGACGGACCGGTGGAAAGGAGTTAGTTACGTAAACACCAACAGGCATTTTGTTTGTTCCATGTCTGAAAGGAGTCCTTTGGTCAAGGCTCGGCCTTTGGATGATTGTCGGGCTCTAGCACTACCATGAGACGTTCCCCTGTCCGACACAAGACTATCTCTATCAAAAGAAGCAGAGCAAACAAGGGGCCTCAAAGGCATTGAAAGCCACCAAAAACCCGACAAAAAACACCCACACACATGTTGAAAGTCAAAGCCCTCAGCTACAGTGACTATAGTGGCCGGGAAGCAAATACACGACCTTCGGCCGGCGAGCGACAGATCCGCAGCGAGATTGGCATGTGCCGCCATCTCCTTGGGCGGATCACAGATGTGCTATTTTCGAGGATTCGGGGACTTTCTTCCTGCCTTCAAACATGTTTCTATGAAGGCGCAGAAATACGGATCTTTTCGTCCTAACTGGTCGCACGTATGTAAAAGGCCGCGTGGGTTTTCGCAAGCAGCAGATTATTCGAATGTGTTTTTAACCCACGCCTGCCAGCAAATG
>CAJNDV010024481.1:37030-59323 GCA_905221635.1 Symbiodinium sp. CCMP2456
TTTGGGGGGTCCTTATAATAAGGGTCCTACTATTTAGGGTACTATATTAGGGTCCCCTGTTTTCGGAAACTCCTACCTGGAGAACCGGCGCATGTCGGGGAGCTTTTCATAAGAGTAATATAGGGGAGTAACTAATTACCAATACTATTTTGGGTGTTCCTGATTTTACTTATAGTATAATGGGCCCCAAAACCCTATTCTAATTCAGGCCGCGATGTACACAACAGAATGAACTCATCAGCCGTGCGCGACAAACCATGCAGCTTAAAAATTCGCTTCAACTCGCAAACCTCTGAACCCAGCCCCTACCCCAAACCTCAAACCCTAAACCCGAAACCCCAAACCCTGCACCTCCAATGGAACCCCAAGTCCTCCCCCGGCACATCCCCCCACGCCTCAACCTCAAAAGCACCCACGCTAAACCGGAAAACCGATATCTAGAACCCCCAAGTTCTTAGGGTTGTTTTTGAGCGCTCTTTTCCCAAGTTCTTAGGGTTTTGGGTTCCTCGAAAAATCCCAGACCCAAAACCCTCAATCCGTCAGCCCAAACCTTCAACCCCGACCCTCACCACTCCTCAACCCCCAAACTTTAAGACACGAAAGCCCTTAGGGTTTAGGGGTTTAGGGTTTAAGTTTTTTTTGCTTAAGGGGTTTAGGGTTTTAGGGTTTAAGGTCTTTTTTTTGTTTAAGGGGCTTAGGGTTTAGGGTTTAGGGTTTCTAATCCAAAACGCCAAAACCGTCAGGCCTTCGAGCCCTGAAACCTTATAAAGTGAGAACTTCCTAAGCCCCGCAACCCTCAAAGCCCGTGAACCCAAACTCGTTTTTAATATCTTCATTACAGCCCCCCGCCTATTGTCGCCATGCATATAGTTATGCTTTGATATTAGTCTACACCCTTCATTCGAAAAACATGCCCTGCAGCCAGCGGAATTCTAAGACTATCCCGGCACAGCTCCTATAGATATATGCTACGGTATACACCCAAAACCCGTTTAAGCCGTGAATACACTACCACTATACCACCGAAATCCCCCAAAAAGCCGTGCAGCCTTGACCCGGACTTGGCCAGCACTGATGGCCGGCAGCTCCTTGGTGGAGAGCGACAACACCTCCGCAGGTCTCTCGGGCCATTCTTTTTAGGGCCTTCCTTAAGAACCCAAAACCTACTTTTTTGTAGGGTCCCTATAAATCCCATATTAGGGTTCATGATAAGAACCTACAAAAAAGTAGGTTTTGGGTTCTTAAGGTTTGGTGATAAGTTAAAGGTTCGTGGGGAAGGGTGAGTTATGGGTGCTGGGGATTAAAAAGGGCTGGGTTTTATGGGTCTAGGGCAACTTTGGGTCTTTGGGCTTTGGCGTAAATCTAGCAATTTGGGTGTAAATCTAGCACTTTGGGTTCAAGGCTTTAGTGTAAGTTGAGGGCCTTACGGCTGTCATAGATCGTGGTACCTTGGCACAGGAATCCCGACACCAGCCCCCC
Organism: Symbiodinium sp. CCMP2456; assembly: GCA_905221635.1. Taxonomy (NCBI): domain Eukaryota; class Dinophyceae; order Suessiales; family Symbiodiniaceae; genus Symbiodinium; species Symbiodinium sp. CCMP2456. Next base: position 38,510 of record CAJNDV010024481.1, read on the forward strand.
ATCTATGTACTCAACCCTGATTTCTTTGATCCACATTCCTACAACATGCTAACCTCCTAACTAAGATCCGAACATCCAAAGCTCTTAATCCCGGAACCCCTTGACCCCAGATCCGGAACCCTCTATGCCTATAGCCTCAAGGAAGATCCTGGAAATGCGCCTCCGGTCCACCAAACCTCTCCACCACGATGGCCTGCACAAAAGACAGAGGTGTCTGGTGTAGTGGCCTTAAACAGTCATGGTTTTCGGGGCTTGAAGGTTATATTCGCACCACCGGGGATATGATTACGAAGCGTCTGGGGTTTAGCAAAAAAATCATCGGTTTAAGGGCTTACCTGAACTAAACCGGCCACCACCTACACCGCTGTTGGTTTGAAAGCCATACAGACAAAGAGAGCCTTACTGGATTAAGGTAATGCTTAACAGGGGTTCGGGGTTGAAAAGGTTTCAGGACCGATCTTACTGGGTGAAACCAGTTTTTCGAGTTTGGGGTTCGCAGGGGTTTATGGGAGCTCTGGGCTTTAGCTTCAGTGCGCTAGCCGGGATATCTCTTCGCACCTTGAGCCCCGTTTGACGATCCTTTGGCGTAGCACGTCTACTTCGATTAGTAACCCCTATGCAGCCCTGCAAACCCTAAACCCTAAACCCTAAACCCTAAACCCTAAACCCTAAACCCTAAACCCATCTTGCCAACCCCACTTCCCCCCGACAATGGTGCCTCATCGGCTGGCTAAGAAACAAAACCATGAAACCCCTTCCCTGAGAGCCGAATGCCCTCTGGTTAGATGATATAGGGCTTCTTAAGATGACTTCTGACTCAAAGTCTACTCATACCTGCGACTCAAGGGGTATCCCAAACCCTAAACGCACTAAGTTCGTACTTCGTTTAGGGCAGGCCTTCACTGGCATTTTCAACCTCCTCAGGATCGAGGCCATAGGCAGACTTAGGATTTCACGGGTTTAAGTTCGTAGGGGTTTGAGGGTTAGGTTTGTAGTTTAGGGTTTAGGGTTTAGGGCTTTCGGGCTCTTGGAGTTCCGGCCTTGAGAACCTTTGTTGGCTGAAGGGTTTTGGGGCTCAGGGCTTTTGCTTTCTAACCAGGCTTCAATATGGCCTAGGGCGTGGATGTGTCGTTTTCTTTCGAGCCAGTCGGAGCGAAAATGCTCTGCAGGGGCCGTCGCCGGTGAGTAAGGCGCCTGCGGCCTGCGAGAACATGGCACACAACAGGGTCAACATGCCGGCCTTTCCCCGGAAGCTCCGAACCGCTACACCCTAACCTCCATATCTCCAAACCCCCCTGCACCATACACCCCCAGGGTAAACAGAGGCAGAACCTCACACCAGCACACGGTGAGTTATCAGCTGAAGCACATACAGAGAGGCTTACTTCGAGCAAGCAGAAGCAGCTCTACAAGAGTGAAAAAACACATCAAGCATAGGTGGCAGAGCAGGACTTTCCATATGCGGCAGCAAACATAAGCGAAAGGAAACTAACGTGACTTTCTGGCACTGAGCAACAACTTCCGGCCAGACTTACGAATTAGACAGGCAGGTACAGCCGTAAATGAATATTGTGCTTGTTGATGTGTGTGCATATATATATATACACATCGGCGAGTGTATGCACTGCATGCACAGATTCTGCTAAAGATGCATGAAACTGAAACCCAATCCAATGCCGACGCAAGATGTGGGAAAGATGAGGCTATTGCCACTGGGCAAGGCCGAAGTCCACGACCACCACGTGCAGGTCCTCGACAAAAAGGATATGGTACCAGCTTGTATTAGTTTGTTTTATATCATACCACGTAGTACTACATTATGTTACATTATCTAAAATTATACTTCACTTTATTACATTACACTGTGCCAGAAGAACTGTGCTATAATCATAGTTTAGCATCGTATATTTTACTGTGTTTTGGTTTGTTCTATGATCATACGAGCTTGGGCCTCGGTTCAGGGTTGGCAATTGCTTTCCAGGCTCTCAGGGCTCCGAGTTGCTTTCGTACGGTCTTGGAAGCTTAGGGTTTGGGCTTTAGGGTTTAGGGTTCACTGTTTCAAGTCACACCCACAGTTATCTTCTCTCGTTTCCTTCCTTTTTCTTTGCGGGATGTCAAGATGTAAGGAGTGTTCAAAGCTTCAGGGTTTCGGGTTGGGCGTTGGGGGTTTGAGGCTCTCGGGGTTGGGCTTGTCGGGGCAGGTTCAAGTCCAAGGAGATGTTCCTGGACCTCAACCCCCCAAACCCCGAAAAAAAAACAACAACCATTAAGACACCAAGCGCAAAAATAGCCCCAGAAGCACTCCAGATGCAAAAAACACCCCCCGGCGGCCTCCAGAGGAGCTTTCCGGGGGCTGGCCATCATGACATTCTCGGGCTTGAGGTCCTTGTGCATGACGCCTGCGTTGGGTTTGGAGGTTAGCGGGTATTGGGGTGTAAGCCCGCAGGGTTTTCGGGGTCTAGTCTAGGGCAAGTGAATCAGCCGTGAAAGTGAAACTCCACAGTCTACTGTTCCAAGCTCTAGTTTAGGACTCAGTGGGTTTAGTACTTAGTCTGTTTACGAGGTTACGGCAAGGCATAGATCATTTTAACATCGAATCGAGGCCATGTTTGGAGCAGGCGCTGAAGCCGCAGGGCACCCAGGCAGTGCCCGCGGACTGAGCTTTGCTTTGCAAACTGCTTTCGGAGTGGCGTCTCGGTCCCGTGGGATTGTCAGGCAGCGGGCTCCTCATGGATTAGTTTAGGGATCCGCTTCTCAAGAACTGCAGTCCTGATAAGCACATGTCGCTTCAAGGGCAGAGGTGCTTCGAGTTTGTCGTTCGGGCCTCTTGAGGCACTGCTTGCTGAGGGACTGCCATCCGAACCTAACGCCTAAGGTTGCGCACACTCTGCTGCAAGGCTGCTGCTTGCAAAAAAAGGAGCGTGCGCCCTGTACAGTGCAACCTACGCGGCTGCCATGAGCGCAAGGGCTCAAACTACCCAAGCCTTGCAGAACGGGCCTTGGAATGGTAGCAAGTAGGAGGGAGCCGGCGAGACTGTGGTATGGGCTACGGCACAGGGCCTAGAAACTCTAACCTGTTTAATTTTCAGCTAGATTTTCCGGGTGATGAAGACTGTCATGATACAAGACCTGGTCCTCTGAATACCGCACTTCGAGCGTCCGACTGAGATCTGCTAGAGGGTGCAAGATGCAAAACCCAGAAGCATCTTCACGCCAGAACTCCCAACTCCGATGAGCTCTGCTTGCACTCCCCTTCCGCACTACACCCCCCAAACTCCGAACCCCAAAGTCCGAGCTCCTAAATCCTGAACCCTAGCGCCTGTCAGGGGCCAAGGAACCTCACACAACCAGGCTTGGAGGCATAGCAGCGGCTGGGCCCATGCAGGCCTGTGAGCAATCTGCAAGGAGGAAACAAATCTCGCGGCCAAGGCGTAGGACGTTTGGACAGCCCCAAACCGATGGGCCGGAACCGAGCTTGAAAGCTCGTAAGGGCATTGCTGCAGACTCGGCGTCCACGTAAGGTACCCAAGATTGCTAAACCCTAGAACCCTAAGAGGGAACTGCCCTAAAGGGAAGCAAGGCTCCACTTAATAGATGTTGTGCTCCTGGCCTTGAGATAATATAGAGTTTGGAATGAATAGTAACGGTTCCTCATATTCCCGGACAGTCTGTATATATGACAGTAATATTACGATGTTCTATACCCGACAAACCCTACTATAATCTTACCGCCCCCATATTACACTTCTATGGTCTGGAGGGAAAGACCCTTGTTAGACCCCAAAATGAACAACAACGGTCAAGCGGCTCTTGGAGCAAGCCCTGACAGCAGTTCTGCTCATTCTGATTCCAAAGCCTCAGCCTCCAAACAGTCTAAACCCATAAACCTGAACCCAAACCCTCACTCGACTGGAAACCCTGAGCCGGCCTGTTCGAAGGTCATGAAGTGCTTGGGGAGATGATCCAAGGCCTGTCGCATGGCTGGATCCTTCGCGCCACTGATCAACTCCCGCATGAACTCCAAGGTCCTCAGGCTTTAGGGCTTGGGGTTTAGGGTTTAGGGTTTAGGTTTTAGGGTTTAGGGCATACTTGAGGGTTTGGGATGTGGGGTTTCAGATACTTGAGGGTTTGGGATGTGGAGTTTGGGTTTGGGGCTTAAGGTTGAGGGTTTGGAGTTTAGAGTGGGGGGCTCTTATTTCTAAGCCTTCGTTCAGCCACGGCCTTGCCTTCTAACCAAAGCTTTCAGGAAATTACATGTACCCTAGCGTATCACAACATACCACATCATATGTGTGATATACATATAATTTTAAATATGTGTGAATACCACATATATATACACATATCATACGTGTTTCTACGTATCTATACGTAGATAGATATCTGCAGATATATGTATATATATATATATATGTATATATATATATATAATATACACAGTAAGATATGCAAAACTATCTATCTATCATCTATCTATCCATCCGTCCATCCATCCACCACCTACCTACCTAGCTAGCGAGCTAGCTGGCTAGCTGAAGCTAGCTAACTCACTCACTCACTCACTCACTCACTAACTAGCTAACTGGCTGACTAGCTAACTATCTATCTATCTATCTATCTATCTAGCTATCTATCTATCTATCTAGCTATCTATCTATGTATGTGGATTACACTCTGAACTTTCCCACTTGTCGGGAGTGAAGCACTTCGCCGCGTGCAAGGGATTTCTCACAGCTAGGCATCTCCTATGCAGGGCATACATTTCGCGGTCTGTTCGGTGTGCTTATGAGGGGTCCCGGCAACAAGGAACCTACATACCACATGGGTTTCCTTGTCTTTCATTTTCGGAAACTCCGAAATGTGGAAAGGACGCGCGGACGCCAAGAAGGCACAGACCGCAGGTCTCAACCCCAAAGCGAGGAAGCTGTACCCAAACCCCACCGTCGCTCCTTGCATGCACACGGACAAAAGCCCTTAAGCCCCGGCCTATTACCCATGATGTGCCTTCCAAGGCTCATTGTCGAGACTGCCTGAGTCTGACGCTGGAGGAACGAGGAGCAGCCCGGATGAAGCGACTTGGCCTCCACTTTCGGCACACTCAAATCTTAGAAAGAAAGCCTTGGAGTTTAGGGTTTAGGTTAGGGCATAGGGTAGAAGCAAGGCTTTGGGGGAAACCTGGGGCAGCAAACCCCAGAAGCAGAGTCCTGTGACGTTGAAGCAAGCCCGACATCTCAAACTCAACTAACGTCCCCTGAAGGCCCAAACAGTGATGCCTCAGACCCTAAACCCTAAACCCTAAACCCAAATCTCTGGACCTCAGACCCTGAATTGAATCTCGTCGCTCCCAAATGTTAAAGTCCTTCAACAGAGGGAGCGTCTAAATCCCGGGGTTTAGGGTTTAGGGTTTAGGGCCCATATCATGAACTCGAACCTGGTGAAATCGAAACACGACACCGAGGAGCCTTTCAACCCTAACTACACTCGCGCTGTCGGACAAAGAAACAGAATGGTAAGCGCTTCAGCACAGATACTTATCGATCCCAGATCCCAGTTTTGACGCACTTTCGGATCTTGTTCCAATGGGCTTAGGGTTTAAGGCTTAGGGTTTAGGGTTTCGGGTTTGGGGTTTGGGGTTTAGGGTTTATTGGGTGAAGTGTCGGTATTGGGAAACCGAGCTAATCAGCGCCTCGCTCCACTGCGCCACGCACTCTGCTGAGCAGGTCCTCTGCAGTTCAAGTCTTTAGACGCCGTAGGGTTTGGGGTCGAGGGGTTTAGGGGTGACAGTTTAGGGCTCAGGGTTCAGGAGTGCGGTTTCGGGCTGAGGGTGTAAGGGTCCAGAGTTGAAAGGGGTTGCCGTTGAGGAGCTGCGTGTTTTACGACACCAGAAAACATCTTTCGGAACCGAGTTGCTTTCCTTATCATGGTGCCCCTAAATTCCTGAAGCTCCCAGACTTGAAACAAGCACCTGGACTCGGCCGAGGGGATGAAGTTTAGGGCAACTTAAAAGCAGTCGCGGCTTACGGCCTGTAGGGCCTTCTGAACCCTAAACCCTAAGCCCTAAACCCTAAACCCTAAACCCTAAACCCTAAACCCTAGGCCTTCAGTTTGGGGATTTGGGGGTTGAGGGCCCGTGGCCTTTAAGGCTGCTGGGCCTTCGAAGTCTTGCCCCTTCCAGCCCCCACAATCCCTGAACCGCAGGAAGCTTATCCACATGAGCCACTAAACAAGCCAACCCTAAACCCTAAACCCTAAACCCTAAACCCTAAACCCTAATCCGAAACCCAGAACCCGGACACAAAAACCTGGACCCACAGCTCGAAAACCGTAGCCCGACTGGAACACTAAAGTTCTGGGTGCTGGGGTCGCTCTAGAGTATACAGACATAGTCCCAATCTAACGTAGGGGCCTTAATAATTAGAACAGGGTTTTTGGGGTTCCTGATGATAACTACCATAGTGAGTGGTATAATATACCCACCCAAAACCCTATTCCACTTATGAGGCCCCTATATTAACTTGCCCACGCCTCTTGTCCAGCACCGGAGTAAAGAAGAGAAGGTAGCACTGCGGGCTCTCCAGAAGGAGGGTGTTCCTCTCCTGCTTCGTTTGGGGCGGCTCGTGGGGCGTAGGGTTTGGGGTGTAAGCAAAAGCCTACTTGGAGGATCATGGGACTTAGTAAGTAAGGTTACAAGTCCCTTAGTTGGGGTTACAAGTATAGCTACCTGAGTTATAACTCTACTTACTAAGTCCCATGATCCTTTAAGTAGGCTTTGGGGCTTCTGGTGTAAGAGCGTGGGCTTGAAGGGTGTAGGGCTTAGGGTTTGGGGTCTAAGAACTCAAGAGCTCGGGTTCTAGGAGCCTTCCTGCACACAAGCTGTCTATGTATCTTTGTGGTGGCTTGTACAATTTGCTAACAGTATGTGAGTGCAGGACTACCAGCTGCCGCAAGACTCTTAGCATTGCCGTTTTAACAACTGCTGTTGCTGTTGCTCCCGGCTGACTGTACCCAACTGCACAGATCTGGGATCATTGCAAGCTATCAACCCCGATGCCCAGCCCTAGCCCAAATCCCCAAACTTCAACTCCGCTCCCCCAACAAAATTCTGAGCCCTGAGTCATAGGCCCCAAAATCCTGAGCCCTGAGTCATAGGCCCCCAAAACCCAATCACCAAACACACCGAACCATAAAAACCCACCGAATCCCAAACACCCAAAAACTCTAAACAGCTCAACGCCCCAAAGCCTTAAAACTGAGGGTTTAGGGTTTAGGGTTTAGGGTTTAGGGGTTTAGGGGTTTAGGGGTTTAGGGGTTTAGGGTTTAGTAAAATTTCTGAGGGCCTCGGCGCAGAAGTAGTCGGACATGGAGGATTTGCTGCAGATCATCGCCTGCTCGATGTGCATGGTCCGCAACATAAACGTCTCCTGCGAGGCAAAGTCTGGCCTGGCTTTTTAGGGTTTAGGGTTTAGGGTTTAGGGCTAAGGGCTTACGGCTTAGGGTTTAGGGTTAAGGGTTTGGGGTTTGGGGTTTAGGGTTGAGGGTTTGGGGTTTAGGGTTTAGGGCGTACTGTCGAGGATCTAGAGTGTAGGGTCTAGAGTCAAGCACTTGAGATATAGGGCTTAGTTAGAGTTTAAAGGGTCAAAGGCTTTTGGCCTAATTTAAGCTCAGTTCGTTTTGGGGTTTGGGTTTCAGGGCTACGGTGCAAGCTGGGCTTCAGAGTATTCGTTGTCAGGTCTAGCATGTTTGGGATACTGAACGGACGTGTTGTAAAGTGCCATAGCGATCTTCTCCATCGGGCACCCCCTTTCAGGCTCTGATCAGGGCCGGAAGTTTGAGCACAAAGTCTACGCGGCCAGCCAGCCAGCCATCTATCATCCATCCGTCCATCCAGAATCCATGCGCATGCGTTTATGCGCACGCACCATGCGATGTGTGTTAAGTTGTGTGCCGGAATTGAGACACATGGATGAGCGCCATTTCGGGGCTGGAACTACCTGTGGCGACTTGAGTGCCCTCAACCTTAAAGGGTTGGGTTTTGTGGCCGAAAGTCGGGGAAACTGGAGCCCTACAACCTAAACTTCTTTCAATGATCCCGAGCCGTTAGACCCAATCATCGGCACCAATAGCAACATCCGAGGGATGGGGATGGATGGATGGATGGCTGGAGGATGGACGGAGGGAGGGATGGATAGATGGACGGCTCATGCATGTATATGCATGTATGCATGCATGTACGCATGTACGTCCCTGTGTCTGTCTCTTTGTCTGTCTGACTGTCACTGTCTGTCCGGTCTGTCTGTCTCTGTCTATCGGTCTGTCCACGTCTCTCTCTCTCTCTCTGTCTGCCTGTCTGACTGGCTGACTGCATGTATGTATGTATGTATGTATGTATGTACGTACGTACGTATGTATGTACGTGTGTGTGTGTGTGTGCGTGTATGTATGTATGCACATATGTGTCTGTGCGCATGATGTGTGTGTGGTAGGTGTAGCTGTATGTGAGGTGTAGCAGGCAGGTAGGTAGGGTTACGTAGTTATGGGACTATGATATATTTCGCACGTATGCAGGTGTGTGTGTGTGTGTGTATATGTATGTATGTATGTATGTATGTATGTATGTACGTATGTATGTATGTATGTCTGTGTAGCAGGCACGTAGGTAAGGTTACGTAGTTATGGGGCTATGATATATTTCGCACGCATGCAGGTGCGTGTGTGTGTGTGTGTGTGTATGTATGTATGTATGTATGTATGTATGTAAGTAAGTAAGTATGTATGTATGTACGTATGTATGTATTCATATTTGCGTGCACATGTGTATGTATTATCTGTGCACATCTGTCTGTTCATCAATCTTCCTATCAACCCATTCATCCATTTATCCATACATGCAGATTGACAAACATGCGCACATGGGTGTGTGTGTGTGTGTATGTATGTATGTATGTATGTATGTATGTATGTATGTATGTATGTGTATGTTATGTTATGTTATGTTATGTTATAATATGTTTTGCTATGTTATGTTATATTATATTATGTTATGTTATGTTATGTTATGTTATGTTATGTTATGTGATGTTATGTTATGTAGGTGTATATATATATATGTACACATATACATGTATATGCATATGTATACTCGCACATAGTATATCAAGTTGCGTGTATGTGCTTGTCAACGTGGGAACATCTGCATATATAGCATATATATACATATACATATATACATATGCACGTCCACATGTAATTTTGATATGTATGTGCAGTTGTGGGGGTATGTGAACTGTGCCCCGGCTATGTGCATGTGTATGCGGACGTGCCAGCACATATGTGTTTGCATCTGACTATGTACATATCCACATGCTCTCTGCGATATAGCAGTACACTACTGTACACACGCATGCACGCGTAGGTACATATACATGCCCGTATTAAAAAAATCCACAGCGTCGAACAAACGAGCCAAAGCTCGCCAACGAACTGCCGGAAAGGTAGCAAACCCCAAGCCCTGAACCCTAAACCCCGATACTCATACCTCGGACCCTAAGCTATAAACCCAAAGCCCCTAAACCCTGAACCCTAAACCCATAAACCCAAAGCCCAAGCGGGACCATCGTCTTCTTGCAGTGGTCGTAGGGGATCTCCTTGGACAGGGCCGCGGCGCAGATCGCCGACGAGTAGCCTCGGCAGAAGGCAAAGTTTAGGGTTTAGGGTTTAGGGTTTAGGGTTTAGGGTTAGGGTTTAGGGGTTAGGGGTTTTGCTTCCGTGGTTATGTACAGGGCCTTCCTCCCTGGTTTCGGGCTTTCATTACATTGAAACATCGATTTTGTGCTTTGGCCCTGAGGCTATGGCTTTTGTGGACAAAGGGTGGGGGTCAGGTTTTTGGACTCAGAGGATTCCCTCAAACGCAGAATGCACCCTGATCCCGTGACCCGAAGTAGAGGGTTTAGGGTTTAGGGTTTAGGGTTTAGAGGGTCTAATTAGTACTTCAAGCGTGCAGGCCTTAGCTGCAACTGAATCCCAAAACTCTCAATGAGCTGGATGCATGCAACATTTCCCGAGGCAAATCGATCTTATAGGGGTTTCGCGTGCCTTCTGAACCCGCAATCCAAGACATTAAGGCCCCAAGCCAACCGTAAACACATCCGTGCAAATCTCTGCTCGGCGGGACAGTGAACTCTAGATTTACTCACCACCACCACATCCTTCGAGATGCCCATTCGGGAGGGACCGGCATCAGGCTAACCCTAAACCCTAAACCCTAAACCCTAAACCTATCCCGCTCAATTAAGAAGCTTGCAAAACCAGCACCCTACATCCGGCTCTCTATAACCACGGAACACCCAAAAGGGTTTCTATAAAGGCTATTATAGAGTTTTGGGGTTCCTTTACAGAGTTCCTTAAAGGGTTCTATGCCCCCAAACCGAAAGGAACGGCTGCAGCTGAGGCACACTTTGCGTAAGACGCATCGAAGCTTTCCAACCCGTTGAGGCAGTCACCATCGCAGAACTCCTCTCCATAGGCACAAAGTATCACATCAAACGTGAGGGGTTTTGGGCTTAAGGGTTCAGTGTTTAGGGGGTCAGGGTCTCGGGGTACTTTGGTCAGAGAGAGGATCACAGGAAAGAGGCTTCCGGGAATCCCTGCTGTGAGAGGCCCGTATACCCTAAGCCCTAACCTATGGGATCCCCACTTCTTTTTTCTTAACTTTTGGGCGTCCGTCAAGAAGATGGTTGCCGGGTTCAGGATTCAAAGGTGGGTTTAGGATCTGGGCTTTGGGGCTTGGGATCAGGATGCAGGGCTTGGTGCGTGGGGTTCAGGGTTTCGGATGTTGGGACTGGCAACGCTTGGATTTTCGGGTTGACGAGCTAGGTGTTGGGCACGAAGACAGGACTAGACAATCACGAGCCGTCGTGGTGGTCGTCGTCGTGATGGATACATTTCCCTCACCACCATAACAACAACTATTGTCGCGAGCACCACGCCCACCACCCACACCACCAGCAGCAGGTGCAGCATTCTTGTCACCATCATTTCCATCATCTCCAGTGCGGGTTCACCATAACAGCCAACATCGTTGTCCCTGTCAATGTCGCCGTCATTCTCCCCAATGCTAGCATCACTGCGACCACCATTACCACTTGTGCCAATACGTTTACCACTGTCCTGACTCGACTTGAACTGCTTCTAGCTCGAAACCCACTCCTTGAGAGAGCGGTGGGTCCAGCTCTGCACCATCCTCATGTTGGCAGACGCGAGGGTGTGCTTCGCAGAAGCCTTGAGATTTTAGGGTTCAGGGTTCCGGGCTTTGGGGTCGATCTACACAAGACCAACCACAGAGATCCTTTGAGAAACTTAAACCCAGCACCCCCTACCGGCTCCTTTAAATTTAACGCCCGCACCCTCTGACTCTATGGCGGTCAATCCTGAACTCGGGCGCTTTAGGCTACGTGACGGTCATTGATGGGACCTGCAACAACAATACCTGGACTATTGCGACACTGCAAACCGATGCATGTAACAGACCGGCATCTGACATACAAGCTTATGTACCCGAAGACACATGCGTGTGTATATGTATGCATTCGCAGGTGCATGCATGCAACAGACCCCTAAACCCTATAAAATTGCTACTGCCAGTAGGGTGGATCTCGTCGCAGGCAGAGGCGCTTGATCGCATGGTCCTTGTAGAACTTGGCGACGGAGGAGTTGACGAACTCCTGCCAAGGTCGTAAGGGCTCTCCGCACTCCGAGAACGGGAGTTTCAGGATGATTTTTGTTCAAGTGGCTTTGAGGGCTTTACTAGGATTTGTAGGGCTTTATGGGGCTTATAGCTTCGAGAATAATAGGGTTGTTTTGGGGCTCAGGGGTTTTAGGGTTCAGGGCTGGGGGTTCGGGGTTGTGGCCAAAGCCCCAGACCCTGCCTCAAATCCAGAACTTCCAACAACCCGAACCCGTAAACCCGAACCCGTAAAGCCCAACCCCCGAGATAGAGACACCCTCTGCCCCCGAATCCTTTCAAGCTCGGGGCCCTACCGAGCTCGTGAAGCCGGGCCGAAACGGATTCAAGACTGCTTCAGAGTTTAAGGGCTTTAGAGTTCTCGAGCTAAGGGGGGTGGTGCTGGCTTAGTGCTTCGGCTTTCACGCGTTCCGTTGTGGTCTTCGGGGCTGGGCATAGGCCGCGGGAGTATGTCTCCAGACGCAGCTACAGGCTGCAAAAAACTTGACCCAAGGCAGAACTGAGGGGGACTCTCATCTGAAGACCAACAGCAAAAGAAGCCCTGGGCGATAGTTAGGAGGAGACGATCACTAGTCACTAGTATGCACGCGTATGGGCGATAGAGACAAAGAGATAGAGAGACGCAGGGGCGCAATGAGCGTCAGACAGAGCGAGATAGGACTTGGGCAGCAACAACCAGGCAACATGCTGGTTGCCTCTCACGAGGAAAATTCAATTCCAATTGCTGTCTTGGAAGAACTGGAGAAGCAAGTTGCCGAAGTCTTTCGTAACCTGGCCGCCCCATATTCTGCTTGGAAAGTCCTTTACACCAATTTGGGGGTTTCCGAAAACAGGGGACCCTAAGATAGTACCCTAAATAGAATAGGATCCTTAATATAAGGACCCCCACATAAGGTACCCCTAATTTTCGGAAACTCCCATTTAGGAGCATCCCCCATGCGCTCAAGGTGGCGTGTCCTGGGCCATGGGGGCCTGCACGTGCTCCAAGCCCTGCAGCGGAGGGTGGGGACGACGGCTTGAAGCTGAATAAGTTGCACAATAGGGGCCTAAATACTTACCTATACTATTTTGGGGGGTTCCTTATTATCATTATATGTCTAGTATAATGGACCCCAGAACCCCCTTAGTGTCTTGAGTTTGCGTTTGGGTTTAGGCATGAAGGTTTCGACTGGGTCTTCTCGGTGGCCGCGCATGCAGCAACCTTAGAGCTCGGTTGTGCAGGCATGGAAACCCTAAACCCTAAACCCTAAACCGGAGAGGGGTCCTGTCCCCGCTTTCAGCCCACTGTCTCCGCTGCAACGTTCGGAAAGCCTGAGGAACCCTGCGGCGAAAACCCCAAACTTCGTCTCAAACCATCTCTTTCGGGCCTAGAGTTGGGCTCTCAAGTCCTTTGAAGCTGAACCAGGGAACCCGACACCCAAAGCCCCTAAACCCTAAACCCTAAACCCCTAAACCCTAAACCCTAAACCCCTAAACCCTAAACCCTAAACCCCTCAACCCTAAACCCTAAACCAAGTACTCCCCTGAAGACCCAAAGCCTCAGCCCTAAACCCTAAACCCTAAACCCTAAACCCTAAACAGCTATTGAACCGACTCGAGCCTCCAGCACGGCCCAGGCTGCCAACCCGGCGATGCCTTCGCCGATGGTTTTAGGCGGGCTCTTCTACCTTAAGAACCCAAAACCCACTTTTCTGTAGGTTCTTATTATAAACCCTAATATGGGATTTATAGGGACCCTACAAAAAAGTAGGTTTTGGGTTCTTAAGGTACATTCGGTGCTAGGTTGAGGGCTGAGGGTTTTGGGCTTCGGGTTTGCGGGCTCTTCTGCTCAGGGATCTATGTAGGATGCAGGTGTCGAGGGTTTAGGACGACAACGGGAGCGCGAGGAAATGAGGGGAGCCAACAGAGACCCAAGAAGGGGTTCGAGTTCCAGGTTTTACACAAACTTGTCTCGTTTAAAACATCTAGAATCTAGAAGTTCTTTGTAGGGTTCATGCCAAAAAGGCCACAAAACAATAGGTAACGGTTATGAGTTATGGTCAGGCCTCATTTTCATGAAGACTGCTACGGCCGGAATTCAACAGCCCTCTTGGCCTCTTTACACTCGGTTCCTAGACCCTCATCTGCCCTTCTTGGCCCTGAGCGTTGCCCGAAACCTCAGCCCCTGCCTATAACCCGCCTCAGACCCGAAGTAAACACGATATGGATTTAGGGTTTAGGGTTTAGGGTTTAGGGTTTAGGGGTTTGATAGACCCTTCGGTTTACATAGTTCCGAACCTGTAGGCAAAATGATTGCACAGGCCTAACGAACACCCAGCTCACAACCTCAAACCCCCAGCGCCACCACCTAAACCTACAACCCTAAACCCACAAGAACTCTAAATCCCAACTACAAAACCCTAAACCCTAAACCCTCAACTACAAAACCCTAAACCTTCACCAATTCTCTCGGACCTTCCGGATCGAACTTGGTCGTCTGGCACTTCTCGGAAAGGCTCTTGGCCATGGACATCGCTTCGACGCAGTGCCCCGCCGTGTCGGCCAGCTCGGGGCCGTTCCTAGGGTTTAGGGTTTAGGGTTTAGGGTTTAGGGTTTAGGCTTTAGGCTTTGGGCTTCCGGCTGCTGGGGGTTCCTGCCTTGGGCTTGAGGCTTCTGCGGCTTAAGGCTCAAGGGGTTTTGGGGCTTCGAAGTGTAGGATTAGGGCTTGCCTTAAAGGGGGAGGCCAAGGCCCACCCTAAACCCTAAACCCTAAACCCTAAACCCTAAACCCTAAACCCTAAACCGTGCGCCTTCTTTAAGGCCCCGGCCCTGAAAACGCTCGAAACGCGGGCCGGGCGACTTCTCCAGCCAGTGGATCAAGCCCTGGACTCCGCTCTCGGCCTGCGGACAAAGAGGGGGTTTAGGGTTTAGGGTTTAGGGTTTAGGGTTTAGGGTTTAGGGTTTAGGGTTTAGGGTTTAGGGTTTAGGGTTTAGGGACTAACACCCCAAACCCAAGCGGGGGGGCTCCTGGCAGAGAAGTGGAGCCCACACCCTGAACCTCTCGGTTTTAGGGTTTGCAGCGCAAATTGACGCCAATGGAAAAACATGGGTAAAGTATGAGGTTCTCGTTGGTCCGCGTATAGTTCCAGCCCGTGGCCCTCGATCTCAAGTCCTAAACCCTCAACCCTAAAAATGAACCCTTGACCCTAAACAGAAACACAAACTTATGCCAGTGAGCATCGTAGAGAACCTAGATGCGGCCCTCGAGCCCGATTATTGTCTTCGAACGGCCAAGCGGTTGAAATAGCGGTTTGAATAATTGCTAATGCAATTCCTTAGGCTCCTCGTTCCTCAGTAGTATATGATTCTACTTCAGGTTGAAGCTGGTCTCTCTATCAGGGTTCGATTTGCAGCGGTAAGTGTCCTGAGCCACCCCGAGGCACAGCAGCAGGCCCGCAGCAATCCGCGCAGGCATGGCGGGAAAACAGGCGGTGGCAGAGGATTGAGGAGGGCACGGCTGATGAGGCGGCGGAAGCTGCAGCGGAAACCATGAAAAAGAAGGACGTCTGGCCCAAACCCTGATAGCCCTGATCCTGTTTCTTAATGTTCAGAGTCCCTGTTCTGAATCCTAATATCAATCATCCTAGCATAAGATATTCTGACTGCCTCGGCATAGGATTCTCGGAAATACTTATTTAGCAGAATGTTTGCACCTATTTTGCAGCCAGTGTTCGCACTCCTGGTAATATTTGGCGCCCAAGGCTTGCAGAACTATTACAGGCTTCCAAGGCCTTACTTACGTAATTGAAGTGTTTCTGCATCCTACTGTGTGGAGGGGTCTGGGACAGGCACATTCGATTTAACACTACATAAAGATAACTTGTAAAGCAAGCTCCCGAATGTGCATTGGTCTAGCTGCTGCAAGTCTGTGCCACAAGAGGCATAATGAGCTCTGCAGCCGTGGGTTCGCCTGCTTTCAATGTCAGGGCCTCTTCTGCATGCAGCTGTGCCTGGTCACAAGAAATCCTTAATATACTAAATAGTGCGTTCCATTTTGAACATTACTGCCGTGTGGGTAGTTCTCAAAGTTGGTCCCTGATTTTGACCCACAAGAGGAGTCTCATCTTTTGTTTTAGGGAACCCTACGTTGTCCTCACGGAGACTCTAGCCCTAGTTCTAGAGAGCCGCCCAGATCTTCAGTGCTTTTGTCCCACTCTCCATGCCGCCATCGTCGTCGGGCCTCTAAGAGGCCAGAGAATTCCACTGGCCCCTCCTTCGGACTGAAAGCTTTCAAGAAGCGATAGAGTTTGGGATCGTTTAATCTAGGGCTCAAGGTTAAGATCCGGGCTGACACGGGAGCGTCGCAGCTATTGTTCAGAGTTCAGGGCTGTGATTCAGGGTTCAAGTACATTAGCGGAACGCCAATGTTCAACAGAAGGTGCTTTCGGCAGCACTTTGCTTGGAGTCCGAGGGTTCCATGTATTGAAGCGATGTCAATGCCCGCGCTGGCAACGCGTCCTCAAACCACACACCTCTGCACAACCCATCATGCCGACGCGAGAGCCTGTTCAGGCTCATATGAGATTTGTATATATATATATATGTATATAGATTTTAAAAAACATTATATATATATATATAGATATACATATATATATATATATATATATCTTTACCTATTCGACCCCAACAGGCTTGTATGCCTATATAATATTCTGAAACGCCCTGGGCCCTCCGCGGAAAATCCCGGCCAACCGGGGCCGGACGACCCGAACCTGAATTTGGGCTAGGGTTGACTTTCGGGGGGAGCTTGGGGCTAGAGACCCTAGGCCCCTAGACGACTTTCGTCAGGTGAGCCGGAAGTTCGCCGTGAATTCGCCGATGTCCTGGAGGTTGGAGTTTGAGGGGATTCGGGATTTGAGGTGGTTCAGAGGTGAGCTAAACCCGCAAGCGGACCTTTGAACGCACCAAAGCCGTCCGAACTACAGGGGATAAGAAAGCTCTGGGCCTCTGGTTTTTAGGCTTCAGGGCTGTGAGTCTATGGTCTGATTGGATTGGGGTCCAGGGTTTAGGGAAAGTCCTTGAACCCCTCTTCTGTTTGACGCTTGAGCTGAAGCCCCAACCAGCAAACATCCCAAGCTCAACGCCCTGGCCCTACACCTTCAAAGTCTGAGCCCCCATTCTAGTTGAGGACTCGGCCAAATTGTTTAAAAAGCCCAGGACATCCGTCCTTGATGGAGTGCCGCGCGACCTCCTTGATCCCTGCGTTGTTGCAGGTCCTCGGAGGGCTCTGTGCAAGGCAGGTTCAGGGCTTCAGGGGTTCAGGGTGTGGGGTTTGGTGTTTGTGAATACTACGAGGAGCCCTAATCTCGGGACTAGCACGAGCAGCCCGAACCGGGTTTGGGAAGCTGGCATACCCTAACTGGAGTTCCCGTACTTAGATCCATATTCATACCCTCCTTGCCAGGTTTCCTGATCCTTCTACTGAATCCAGAGCCCCTGGGATCCAGCGGCGAGGAACCCAAAACCAGCCCATGGCCCACTAGACAGTGAAACCCAAACCCTAAACCCTAAGCCTCAAAAGCTAAAGCGCAAGCACCTGCGGCCTCTGAGGCGTCCGCCGGTGAAGCTCCTCCACCACGGTCAGCAGCAGCTCCTCGTAGCCGGGTATGGGGGGGTAGTATAACTGCATGGAGCCTCTAAGCGAAGAGTATACCCTGATCCCTATCTGCCCTATCTATAAAACCGTCATCCTCAACCTCAACCCTACATCTTAGTCTCAAGCCGCAAGTCCCAATCCGCAACGCGGGATCCTACGCACCGCAAAGGGGAAAGGGTTCGGGCTCTGTTTTGCCTGCTTCAAATGACCCATTGCAGCCTGCGTCCGACAAAAACAGCACACCCATTCAGAAGAGTACTACAGTGGTCCTCCATTGAGGCTCCATGCTACTTTGAAGTGCAACTTTCCAGTGCCACCCCGAGATAAAGGGACGTCTGATGGTGTAGTGTTGGGGATTGTGGGATCCTCCCTCGTGGTCGTGGCCCAGCACCCTGAGTAAACCCTCCCCAAGCACAAGCTGCGTGCGAGGAGCTTCAAACAAAAGCACGCGAACAGACCCCGCCTCCAGAACTCTTCTTTCTGAACGTCGACACCAACAGAACGTTTATCAAACACCGTTACAGCTCTGAGACACTATTTCGCGAAGAATTGGAATCACAGTTTCAATCATCGAGGCACCAGACGGACCACCAAACGCCGGAAGTAAAGAAGAGCATGCTCAATGCTCTTCCCAAACCGCATGAGCTCCAATCCCTAGCCGAGAGCACCCCGACTCAGTCTCCAAACCTCCAAGCCCCTCGCAGCCCATGCTTGTGATCTGAAGCCAAATGCCTCAGCCCCGAACACTTCCCCCCCAAAAAAAACTCAAAACAAAAAGACAATCCCTGACCTCCACAAACGCACACGTAAAGCCTACAAGACCAAAGCCTAAACCCTTCAGCTGAAAGAACTCCTCCTCTCCGCCCTTAAGCTGTCATATGACAGTACACATACATACTACATATGGGTGGTTGTCAAAATTATGGTCCCTTTTTGGGTCCGTATTATAATACGGCACCTACTATTTCGGGTACCCCAAAAGGGGCCATAATTTTGACAACTATCCATATCTACATACACACCCCAAAACCCTAGAATCCAGGGTTGCGGGGGTTGATTTCCCTGACCTTCTGCTGCGCCAGATCCTCCGTCTCCTTGCGCACGGCCTCCTGGCGGCTCATTAGCCGCTCTCCTGGAACTTTCAAATGGTCGTGGGGTTTGAGCTGAAGGGTTCTCTGGAGGGCTTGCTGTTTAGGGTTTAGGGTTTAGGGTTTAGGGTTCTAGCTAGCTGGGCAGAGTATACCAACAGTCTGCTCTTGTGTATCCCGCGATGTTAAGGCCCCTTAAGATTGAGGCAAGGCTGCCCCTGTCTCAGTCACTGCTTCATACTGACTCCCAAGCTCTGAACCTCAACCTCAATTCACCAGTCTGAAACCTGAAGCCTCAATGAGCCCCCCCAAAGCCCAGAAACACCTGAATCTGAGCCCACAAATGCTGTCTACAACAAGCGAGATGTCACTTTCCCTGAAACTCCAGGCATAAACAAACCCTTCTAAGACCATCAAAGAATCCTGCTGAAACTTCATTCTTTAACCCAAGAATGCGGATTGCGCCTTCGGCGCGCAGCCGATCGCCTTCTTTCAGGGCCTCGTCTCTTTCACGCCTTTCGTGGGACGCTTGGAGATGTTTGCGGGCTTCCAACAAAGGAAAGGCTTTGTGAGTTTGGATAAGGGCCTATTTGCGGCTGCATGGTAATGTGAGAAGCTGTGCAATCCTTACCGTCCCTAGTACAACAGTGAGATGCTCTGTTGCAAGGGCTCCCAACAGTCAATACCGGCCCAAAACCCAAAACTTCCACCGGCAATGTCGGCTTGGAAAACGAAATGAAAGAGCCCTAAACCCTAAACCGGATGTTATTGCTCTTCAGAGCCCCATAGATTGAGTTGCAATCGGTTCGCGGCCTGAGCCTTTGGAGCTTTGAGAACCCCTAAGGCGGCAGAGGGTTTAGGGTTTAGGGTTTAGGGGTCCCTTCAAGGTTTGGATCTCGTAGGGCTCAGGGCTTGGGGCTGTAGACTTCCCGACGGGGCATCAAGATTTCCAAGGGCTCATGGCCTGGGGTGCTCGGCATGAGGCTTCGACGACTTTGTGCTTTGAGACATGTGCTCTCTAAATACAAGTCTCCAACATTACGGGTTCGTTGCTTCGGGCGCAAAACACGACACCCCAAACCCCAACCCCATGACACAGAAAGCCCACCAAGAGTCCCGACATGGCCTAAGGGACCGAATTCGCTCGTTGGCAGCGTCGATCTTGCCGTTGGCCTCCTCGGCGACCTGCCAAGTCAATATACCTTGGGGACCCTAAAACAGTATCCTATACTTCCCCTCAAAGGAGACCTATCATGGTTCCCTATACTGCCCCTTAAACTCGCCTTATGTATTCCCTTAAAAATGCTGCTCCGCTCCTTACCGGCCACCACGACTAATACTTTTTGATGGTGGGAAAAAGCAGGTCGTAAGACTCAGAAGCACTGTATTCATCATTAGAGTCATCATCTTCATCGCACAGACTCAACGTGCCTGCCTCATGTCTTCCTTTATCGCGCCTCCGTTTGTTCTTGCTTTGGGGTCGGGTTGGGGGGGCTTCAGGCTTTGTTGGAGTTCGGCCATAAACCACGGGAGTTCGGGCTCTCTCTTCAGAGTTTGTCGGGTTCAGCATAAGGCTCCCAGAAAACCTCGCGACCATCGAAGTAATGCCCCAAATCCTGAAGACCGAAAACCTAAGCCCACCCAACACACTGAAGCCCCAAAGCCCAACAACACCAACACCCCTTTCCCCGTTGAAAGCACACTATTTCCTCCAGACCCTACATGCCCTAAACCCCCAAACTGCATGGACCGTGTGCCAGCTCCCAAGGAGCCGACCGGCCTTGTCGAGATTGAGCTTCACTGCGCCGATCTCGGCCTTGCTTCGAGTTTGGGGTTTAGGCATCTGAGGGATTCGGTTAGTGGTCCTGAGTAAATGCTTAAAATGTTCACGGTCCAAGAGGACTTGAAGCAAGGCCGCATGATGCGCCACTCAACCAAAACGCGGATCAATCCAGGACCTCAAACCCAGAAAGCGAATCGAGTCTAAACCAGACACTAAACCTAAAGAGCCTGACCTCAAAGCAGCCTCTAGCCAGTCCCAAAAACCTGACACCACAATCACCCTCAAGCCAATAGCCACCCATCTAAAATTATATTTCCGATAGCGCTCCTACTCTGGTTACGATCTGGTTACGACTCAACCCCCCCCCCCCCACCTGCGGGTCTGCAAGAAACGATAATTTTGTTCAGGAGCACTCAGGAATTGTCTCACGCTGCATTCAGACAAACAGCTCCTGTGGGCAGCTATGCTTCTACATATCCGACCCACTGATCCTTCAACAAAAATCCAGAGCCCCAAGCCCTCAAACTTGAAACTACACCTCAATACCCTGAGCCACAAGACACCA